>JAJOOH010072129.1:0-13162 GCA_029582605.1 Solanum gracilifrons
AAACACCAAAAAACCCAAACTAATAGTTTGTTGCATACAACTACAGGTAGCACATCATCTACAAAGGAAGAAAAAAGATATGCCAATACAAATATGAACAAAATATTTGAAAAGCCATTTGTACCCAAATCCCAAAACCTTTTATTTGTACCACCACAAATAAATACCTACAAGGACAGCTTAGGACAGGACAAGAAAATCTATAATCACATAACCAGAGCTTATATAGAAAATATTCACAAAATACAAACCTTTTTAAACAAAAACCCCAGATCTAAAACTACCCAAAATCCACACGAAGATTATATTACCCAAACCTTACAAGGATATAATAAACTAATTACCTTAGCAAAGACAAATGCAAATCTAGTAGCAACTTGTTACAACTATGGATTACTAAACACAGTATATACCCAAACATGAGATGAAATAGCTACGATACCAGAACTACACAAAGCATTCATAAACTACAAAAGAATAACCAAGGGAACCCTTTTTTATATAAAATTCTATTCAGCACCAGCCGAGAGTACCTTTATGAAGTCGGTTTTGTTGATCTTAAATGAATGTTAATGGATTATGCCTAGATTGGTTTAGATTGTTGAATTGTATCATTATACATGCCTTAATTGTAGTAAATTGTAGGTGTGTTAGTGACTCTTGATCATGGCCTTGAAAGGGCAAGTTATGACCTAATTACTTGTTGAAGTAGTGTTGACAGCCAATTTTGACCGACCTTTAACTATTTCAGAAATGCTATTCGATTAAATACGTATCTTTAAAACATATTCCGGGTTTAGAATTTTAGTCAATTTTGTATAAAAATTATAATTTTAGTATGCATGCTTTATAAAAATTATTATAAATATTATTAAATTATTCTCTTGAATTATTTTTATTTATATTTAGATTCAAAATAATTATTTTACTCAAATAATTTAAATTTAAGTGATTTTAATTATATAAAAATATTATAATATTTGTAGTATTTTAATTCAATAGCATTTCTTTAATTTTCCTCAAAATTATTTAAATGTTAGCCTATTCTATTTCAATTTCTTTCAATTCTAGTCACCTCAATTCCAATTTTATTTCAATTATAGCCACCTTTCATTTCAATTCTAGCCAATTTTGGCCATCCCAATACAACTCTCAAGACCCATTCATTTTAATCTCGTCGGTCCATCCTTAAATTAAATCATATATCTAATCCTAGCCGCTCATATAATTCTAATCCAATGGTAAAGATCAACTTCCCTTTCTTTCCTAATTTTTCCTATTTTAACCTACCTAAAAAAGACCAAATTCCTTATTTTGAAAACTCACTCTTCCCCTCTCTCCTCTATGGCCTCGTTTCCGGCGAGGACAACCGGTTGAAAAACACCAGTAGCCGGGGAAACAACAACACGAACGGTGACCCCCTCTTGCCTCCCTCCACCTCTTCTCCTCCCCTAGCCCCATCTCCTCTTCTCCTCATTTTTTCGGTGAGGGAAGCAGCCGGACAACAACCCCAGCAAGCAGCAACAGTGTACGACGAAGGCCATTGGCAGCAGCTCCGGTCAGGCAAGACCACAGAGAACAATAGCTCCGACCAGCGCTGCTCCCGTTTCTTCCTTCCCTGCGCATCCCGTTAAAATGATCATCAGTAGCAGCAGCTGCCGATAACAACAACAGCTCAGGCGAGGCTCGAATCTTTTGGGATTTCGTACAAGATGGATATTTTCAGATCCGCCAGGGTTTGGTTTCTAGTCCATTGTATAATCTCAATCTGTTCCTCATTTTTGATTTAGTTGAACTGTTTGTCTAATGCCCGATTCGATTTGTCTGAGTATTACATGTTGGTTGTTGATTCTTAGAAAAGCATATCTGAGTAGTGATTTTTTCTATCCAAAATCCATGATTATTGCTCCTATTTGCCCATGTTCGAGTGGAACATCGTTGAATTACTATGCAGATTTTTGACTCTAATTGATGGGTTTTCGCTGATTTCTTCATTTATATTGTACTGATATTGCTACTTCGTGGATTATCTTTAACTTATTTCCTCCTTGTAAATCGTGATTTTATTTTAGTAAATTAAGAGCTAGTTTTATTTCTTAGAATAATCTTGTGGGTTTCTTTGACTTTTGAAATATTGTTGTTAGTCGGGTTGACTCTAGAATAAATAGCGCTTTAATATATGTGGATTTATTAATTTATTAATTATGGCATCATATTTCCTAGGATCCCTTAAAGGTGTTAATTCAGCTAATTGTTCTGTTAAATACTGTGATTTAGACTTTCGTATACTGTTAACCTTTATGGATTTGCATAATTAGTTTGGTGTAATTTGCTGGACCCCTTGCCTATGGTAAGTTTAAAATTAAGCATGTATTATTTCTTTTCTTGTGCTGATTTTATATTTATTAATTTATAGTGCTGCAAATTTACCCCCCCCCCCCCTCCCCTTAATTATGGTTTGAACTTATTTTTACTACTCTATTTTTAAAAATCCTTACCGGTTTAGTGAATAATTTTGCTGATTTCAGTTTCGCTTCATATGTAGTAAAATTAAATTAATAAATCTGATTTGGCTCTCGTTTGAAATAAGGAAAAATGATATTTATTGATTCCCTTTTATTTTTCTTTCCCTTAATTACTGACCCTTCTGCCACTATAAAAGAAGAGCCCTCTCATTCTTTCCTGGACACTCTACATTCACGATTTATACTTTGAACAATCAGAAACATTCTCACGGTTGAACACTCTTAGAACTCAGTCACTCTCATTCTTACACACGTATTCATATTATAACACTTTAATAGTAATTACTCTCTAGTCTAAAAAATGAGAAAATTCGTGAACATTCTAAGAAGTGATTTTTCTACTCAGTTTTATTGTGTTCGGGTAGAGTATCGGATTAAGTTGCTCTTCATTGCTGATAAATATATCCTGCATAATCGGTAAGTTCCTCCTTGCTAGTTTAAATTTCGTTTCACATTATTGATTATAAATATTGTTGTGTGTTTAAATGAATAAAATGAGGCATCCAGGTTAGTTTTCTTTCACTCTTCTATGTGACGTAATATTTGCTATTTGCTCTCAATGTAGTATGTATGCTCTTTGAACCATTTTGTATTAATTATATGTTCTTGTGTTACCTGTATTTTAGTGACTAATCTTATTATTATTATTATTATTATTATTATGTATTGCCTGTATATTTTTATGGTTTAACAGGGTTTGAACTAAAGTTCAAGACAGACGAAGAGCTCGCCTAGGTTGGGATACATTTTCGACGGAGCTTTATTTTAATTTGTTTCGATATTGTTTTCTATTAAGTGTTGATTTTATTCGGTTTGTAATTTGTATAATGCCAACTCTCTATTATAGATGAAATAACTTGGGGAATTGTCAAAGGGGGGAGGAGATTTATGTGCTACTTGTTACTTTATCGTAGCTTATTTATTTTAGAAAGCATGCCTATAGAATTATAATTATTTGATAGTTTGTATTTTAATAACATCGCTTTAGATCTAACTAAAATAAAATAAAACTACTATTGCCATTAATCTCATATTTAATATTGTTTAATTATTGTTCAAAGTCGATCACGTGTTTAAACTTTATTTGTCCGTTGGAATGCATTTAATTGATTTACATGACCATATTCTTAATCTTAACAATAAAATAATTATGTTTATTCCTTGTTTTATTTCACTCAACCAACTCCCTTATATAACAAGTTAAGATTAAGTAATGATATTTCAACAGTTGGTTCACATTAGATTGTTTCTGTCATATCATGCTCATATAGAATTTAGTCAAAATTAATTAGTCTAATCAATCAGTCCCTAATAGCTATGTATGTTAATCGGTTAAAATAACCTTAGCATGTTAATTAATTAACTTAACTAAAAACTTTTTAAATGCAACACCATAATTAATTCATTTAATCAGATCTTATTGTCCGATGTATGTTAAAATTAATCTAGCATGTGCACACTTAGATACCATGCCTATAGGAGTTACATATTTTTAAATATGCCATTTGGGTGTAGAGATCATGCCTATATGTTATAAATCTGGTTTTATTCTTTGTTAAAAAATTACATCAATCAGATTAGTTAAATCAACTTGTTATAATCATTTTCAGCATATTAAATAATTAAAATAAATATTTTGTATACTTTTTGCTCACTGTTAAATGATTCCTGCAACACAAATTATTTTCTTGCCAGTCAAATAAATCAAGCATGTTAAAATCCGTTTGAAATCCTATGTCCTGATTAAATCTGCCATTGCTTTTCAATATTTCTGCCCACATGCTTCTATTTAAACTAATATGTAATTGATCAGTATCTGCACAACAATTATTTTTCTGCCAATTAAAATAAATCAGTTAACTTTTTCCAGCATGCTACAACTAAAAAAAATTAATTTATGCATGACTATTCTCTGCTCCATTCATGCTTAATATATTTCTTTCGTCACTCTTAATTAAGTAATCACTTTTTAATGCCATGCTAATGTTTGTTTATGCTCACACACTTGACATGAAAACCTTTCACAATTACTTGTGTTTGCTAGCATGTTTAATTAAAATCTAGAGGCCAATATGAGATTTACGTGCTTAATATTTGTCCTATTTGTTGGTGTCTAGGGAGCCTATTTAGAAGCGTATATTTTATTTTTAGTGTAAAACATCCCTAAATAATTGTCCAATGCCTCTTGGACATCAAGCGGGGACGCTAGGCACCTTTTAAGACATAATACATGTGGAAGGTGGGGTAGGGGTAGTTAGGCCCTACGGAGATGATGAAATTGACTCGAGCTTTAAACAACAAACATTGGTTTTGCCTGTCCGAATATAGAAGCCTACCGAAATAAAAAGTCAAGCGCTGATCCGTAATGTCTGTGAATTTTGGAGTCTCCCTTTCCCTTTTCCTTCTATGTGTTTTATAATTATAATTATTTGGGGTAGTTTAATAAAATATAAATAATTAATTCACATATCTGATTGTGAAATT
The DNA here is from genome assembly GCA_029582605.1 of Solanum gracilifrons. NCBI lineage: Eukaryota > Viridiplantae > Streptophyta > Magnoliopsida > Solanales > Solanaceae > Solanum > Solanum gracilifrons. Next base: position 5,010 of record JAJOOH010072129.1, read on the forward strand.
TATGTCTCCTCTCTTGTATCTTTATTAATTCCTTAGTATTTAATTATTATATCACCTAGTTTTGCATGCTTAATTAATTAAATAAAATAACTAAGGTTACTTTAATTTTTTAATGATAGTTATCACTTAGCAAGCATGTTTAAGTAAAATAACCAATAAATAAAGTGACCTTAATTGCTACTTGTAACCCCACATAAATTGCATGAGATACGACCGGGACCTATAATTGTGGACCTCAAGGGATGCTTAACACATTCCCCTCGAGGTAATTTGAACCCTTATCCAATCTCTGGTTCGTTGACCTTTAATTATATTAGTTAGGTTAGATAGGTGCCCTAACGCGCCTTATTTCATTAGGTGGCAACTCTTCAATCACCCAAAACCCAAAAGAGTTGTTAGGTCGTGCACCCAAAAACCATTTTTGAGAAAAAATGGGGCGCTACAGGTAGAATTGTGCTAGAGATGTTGATCCACCTGAGAGGTGGAGGTGTTTATTTACTATGTATATTGTGATATTAAATTGATGGATATATTCCTTGTACCGTACATGTGGAAGTTCATATATCATTATGATATGGAGCATGTGTGATCTAAAAGAATGAGTATGATCTTGTTCAGAAGCTAATTGTGTTAGGATTGAATATTATCTTTGTATTAACACTTGTGAATGATGGTTGATATTTGCATAATCAAGACACAACTTCCAATGCAAATGTCTATGATTGTACAATAGTATAGTAACCCAACCAAGGGTTGGGATCGAGTCCCTAGGGAGCGGTTCCTGAAAAATAGTGTTTAAGCAAAAAAATGCTAAAGTTAACCGTAGCTAAAGACTTTACCAAATGTAGACATGACAAATTAAAGGGTTTGACATAAGTTTCAATTATCAATGGGAGGTTTGTAAGCAAGTAAAGATAAACAATCAACAAAAATAAAGAGAGATACTAATCAAGGAGAGGGGATTCTTGGGATGTGATAGGAATACGGGATAAACTAGACTATTGGGTACATGCTTTGATAATAAATCCATTGAATATTTGTGACTAGGCTAGACTATAGTGGGAGTAAATTCTCTCCCGAGCAACTTACTCCGAATCAAATGGGTTCTTCTCGGACACCCACTTGCCGCATGAAGAACAACCTCCGCCTTATCCCACTTAATCTCTCGAGCTGAGTGTGAGGGAGAAGGACTAGGGTTCACTTTGTCGAGCTAAACCTCATGTCGACCCACACACACCGTCCATCAATTTAGTAGTCTTAGTTTTATGACCTCACTCTCGAGCAAGACGAAAACACAAAGGTTAAATAATATTTGCAACTACAATTTCATTAAGTTCCACCACAACTACTAAACGAAATTACATCTAAACAACAAATAAATCATCAGCAAGCAAGACCCAACAATTAATCTAACCCTTATTCACAAAATCGCACGCTAAGAATTGGGGTTTTAGCTACACATGCAAAAGAGGTAAAAGTGTACACCAATCTCAGTTTCCATGAATGGGTATGCAAGATTGAGTCTTAAAACGAGTTAAAAGTGAAGAATACACAAGACCCAAGTCCAAAATTTTAGAGTTGAAACTCTTTGAATCTTCAAGTTCTTCAAAACATAGAGAGAATATTATAAATCTGATATTAAAACTTAATAATAAAATTTGATAATAATAATTTTACTCTGATACTAAAACACAAAACTTCAAGTAGTATTTATAGTTTTTAGAAAATGTGTTGCGAAAAATCACTCGACAAAGTTTGTCGAGATTGCCGATCAACTCAGCGATCCGCCCTTTGGTCTAGTTCATCGCCGTCTTGCGTTAGCCTTCAACATCGTCGTGTTTGGATCATTGGGTGATATAGTATAGCTTCGCAGAACTGTTGGCGATATGCCGACTGCTCCTTTTCACCGACGATTTGATCCTTTCCTTCAGGGCTCAGCACAGTGGAACAAAAGGCAAGGATAAGACCTTTTGGCGACTCACCGAATAGGTTCAGTGGTTCTTAGATCTTCATTTCTTCGTTCTTTCAGCTGCCTTTGTTCCGTTTTTGCTAAGTAGAGTCAGTACTTTCCCTGAAACTCAAAATACCTGAAACTTAAGGGTTTTCATTAGATATTGAGATAAAATATGCATTTGAGGACACTAGTTCTATCATAATATAGCCCTAAATGAGTTCAATTTATGGACTCATCAATGGTGACTATATCAAAAGCCATTCTCACATATACACACACTTGAATGATGAATCAATGAAGTTCGATGATAATGTTAATGATGAAGTACTATTTGAAAGGCTATTCTCAATTGTACTGTAATGATTGTTAATGGCTTGTTGTGAAAGTACGTCCTCACAATAAGGGGGTTGTTAGGTGAAAGGCTATTCTCATCTTTGAATCTATGAGCTTTCCAAAGAATGAATGAATGTTGGGTTGGGTTGGCTGCTCATCGGAGAGTTGAGGCGGGGTATCTAGTAGCAACCCCTTATCCCATAATGAACTAATGTAATAAATTTAATGTGCTCCATGGGGAATAATGCCAAGCACCGAGTGGATATGGCTTGCGATGGGTGCTCATCCGGGAGATGAGGCGGGGTACTTATTAGCAATCTTTCGAGATTGATGCACATCTGTGAGTTGAGGTGAGGGTATCTAGTAGCAATCTCCCTATGCCTTAAACTATGTTCCCACATAGGTCTAGCTAGTGGATCCACTTAAGGCTAAACAAACGATGGTCCTACCTTAGGCAAGTAGGAATCCCTTTATCCGGTGAGGGTGACACCGGGATTCCATGTCAAGCGCACATGGTCTATGTCGGTTAAGGGTTACCCCCACAAGAATGATAATGAACTATGGCCTCTTAAGGATGTACTACTTAGTGTGGGTGGTGGTATGTGACTCCATCTATGCATTGCACAAGTAGGCATTTGAGAGAGGTCATGGTGTGTTCCTTATAATGTTAATGAATGAATGGGCTCTTGTGATGATGTGTTAATGAAGAATGTTGATCTAATGTCTAATGAATGAAGCTACTCTTAATGTAATGAAGCTAATGAACAAGGTTGACTTAAATGCTTATATGCTTAAATGTAAAGATGCATGCTATACTCGGAGTGTATTATGAGTTACTTCCTTTTCATGACTATTGTATATGAATGTTCCTTGTCTATGGTGACTTCAAAGGAGTACTTAGTGTGAGTAGTAGTATGGGATGCTATTTCCACATTGCACAAGTATGAATTAGAGTTTTCTGTTGGTTTTAATGTGATGATGTGATTCATATGATGTTTATATCTCTTCTATGCTTTATTGTGTAAAGGTGGAAAGGATGAATGGTAAGTTCCCTTTTGGTGAGCTTAAGGTTGTACCTTAGTTTGGGTGGTGGTATGAGACGCTATCCATACATTGCACAAGATATACCTTGAGGGTTACTTAGGGTGAAGGCTTAAGTTGAAGGTAATGGTTTATATGTGAATGATGTTCTAATGTGAAAATCTGACTTGCATGTTGGTTGTGACTTATATTATGCCTCTTTTATCAATGTTCACGAAGTTTTACCAAAATGGCATTTATCATGACTTTCAAACCAAATGTCCTTTTTAGGCATGTTTTTGCATGGCTATCATACTTAGTACTTAATTGTGGTAACCCATTCTTCTTCTATGTTTTGCTACTAGTGTAGGTTCAGACAATTGATTGCATTCTCTCTAATGAAGCTTGTATTAGAGTTCTCCAAGACATTTTGGGTATGTCCTCATAGATTGAGGACAAGAACTTTTCATGTTTCTAGTTCTTTTATGTTTTAAGACTATTGTTAAGACTTCGATTTTAAAGGGTCGTGTCCCTACTTTGTTTCAAGTAATGGCTTTAGATGGCCATGTGAGACGTTAGACTTCCACTTGCTTTTAAATGAACGTCTTTAGATTGTATGGTTTTTGAATAAAAAGTTTTAATTATGTACTATTTCTATTACCTATGCAATGAATGAATGCTGTGAGGCTTGAATAAGACCCCTTCTGGGTCGAGTACGTCGTGTCGCATCCAGGGTCTAGACACGGGTCGTGACATTTTTCCCTTTATTGATTTACCAAAAATCAATTGACATCATTCATTTACATATGGATGCTCTATTTTTGTATGTATATATACTCCTTCTTATACCTTACCCTTGAGCTTCAGGTATGTTTTTTCTCTTTTCTTTAATTTATTTTCTTATTTTTTAATTTTATTATTTTATTCTTGATCTTTTGTTTTTAATGTATATATGTTATCATCATTTTATAACAGGCTAACTAATATAGAGCCTTCTGATATTCTGATCAAAGTCATTGTTATTTAAGTTTTTGTAAAATATTATTTTATAATAACATGGCAACTAATATAGAGCTTTTATATGAAGAGGTAAGTAAGATTTGTTTTTCTTATCAAAGTCATTGTTATTTAACTGTAATTTTTTAAAATCGATAATTTATATGAATTTGTTTATCCCTCTCTTCTCTATATTTATATATAATACTAAGGTTAGGTATAGACAAAGTGATGTGATACATTTTTATGATCATTTTTTATGTTTAATTTATAATTGTAATAAAATAGCACTGAAAATTATGAAGGCAATTAAAAGTCGTAAAAAAAAAAGAGAATTTATATCTACATTCAATATAAATCTATCGATAATCCAAAGATACACAAAAGAAAAGTTATGTGACACCTCTTTTTGGCTCAAAATCGTATTTATTTTTCTATTTTTTTTATAACAGTTATTAATTAATTAATTAATTATTCTTATACAAACCAAATGTATTATTGTAACACCCTGTCCAAAAAAGGGAAATAACCAGATTTTGGGAAGATGCAGGTGCCAGCCACAGAGGCCAACCACAACCCGTGGGTTGAACCACGAACCGTAGGAGGGTCCGTGGATTAGCCACCCTGTCTAGTGGTTTGAGGCCAAGAACTACGGCTAGACCTACGAACCGTAGATCAGACCACGGTCCATAGTGAGGGTCCGTGGTTCAAAGCTCAAGATTTTGCTTTTTGATGGACAACCATGGTAAAGCAGGACGGACCGTGGGTCAGACCACAACCTGTCGACTGGGGTCCGTCGGTGGTCACATGTCAGTTATTGTAGGGATAGTTGGGTATTTTATGGTCTTAATTCAATCAATATGAGGTCGTTTTCCCTATTTTTAGGACCCCTATATAAAGAATTTCAACCCTTAAATTAATTCATTCAAGTCATTATTTCCAAAACCCAAAAGAAATCCCAAAGTCTTCCTCTCAAATATTTCTCTCTTAGGAACTAGATGAAGAAGAAAGAGTAGGAGCTAGGATCAAGTGTCTATTCCTCAAGCATTTGTGGGCTTTGTATTCAAAGGTATGATAGTTTTTCATCCATGGAAATCTTTTCTTCCATGGAGTCCCTAAGTTTTTTCCCAAATGAGAAGATAAATCCCCAATTTGAGTTAGGGTTTGTTCCAATGTTGTAGGTATTGATGAATGTTGATCCAATTGAGTGGATTATGATTGTTTATAATTATATTGATAGAATTACTTATTTTTAGGAAGAAATTACATGTACCCATGCCTAACCCATGTCTAGAAAGATGAAATTGATGTAAATGGATTTTATTTCATGAAAGGATGATTTGTGGATTTAGATGTATTCAATCTAGGATTGATGAGATACATTAGAATTGAAGCCTATATGGTGAATCATGATTAGATTTATTTGAGATTGAAACTTATGATATGAATATAATGTTGAATTTCTTAAGATTGAGCATATAGAATGACTTTGAGAGTAAATCTTATGTTGTCAATTGTTGACTATTGTTCTAATTGAGTGTGGAAGGGATAGTTCCCACATGAATTACTTATGTTATTAATGTGAAAGGCTTCCTCACATTGAATGACTCTAGGTTGAAAGGATTGCTCGCCTAAAATTAATCTATTGCTAATGACTAAGATATTAATGAGCCTAGAGGCGATTACCCATAACCTCCAAATGAGATGGATATGAGAAGAATACCTATATTCCATGAAGTAGGATAAAGATTTGATTACCCTTATTCCTTAAATTTGAAAAAGAGGTGACTCCCCATGTTTTTATGGTATGATTGGACAAGAAGCGAGTGCCCATGATCCTTATAGAATGACAAGAGGCGAATACCCATGTCACATGTTGTTGGACAAGAGGCGAATACCCATGATTCATATATTAAGTTGGACTAGAGGCGAGCACCCATGATCCCTATGTTAAGGTGGACTAGAGGCGAGTACTCATGATCCATAAAAGGACTAGAGGCGACTACCCATGTTCCATTGTAGTAAGGCAAATAGGCGATTCCCCATGTCTATAAAAGATAAGCTAGACTAACTTATGATGTATGATGAGCTTCTATTTTTACTTGAGTTTCCTTCCATGATATACTTGACTAGAGGTGTATGACCCAAGTTTTAACTAAGAATAAGTTGAGGTTACTTCAAGGATTATTCCTCCTATGTTATGATGATTTATGTGCATTGATTATGCTTGTGACTTATGTTGTTATCTCTTATGCTTATGTTGATGTTTATGTTAGCTATCATAGTTAGTACATGCTTGTACTAACGAATACTCTTGCCTATATTTCTTATCCAAATGTAGGGTCCGGCGATATCGACTCTCATCCCCGTGGCTAGGATCATAGTAAATCAAGATTAAAGATTGGTGAGTCCTTATAGTATTCAAGGATATGACCACCATTTATTTTATGTTCTTTCATTTTATGTTTTGAACACTATTGTATGGGTTGTGTCTAAGATATTGATGTTTTAGATTGTTTGAGACAAAGTGTATTAGACTTTTGCTTCGTTTATGAAAGACTTTGATATTGCAGAAAAGATTTAAATTTCCGCTCATTTCTATTAGCTTATGTTATGAAAGCTAAGTGGCTTATATGAGGCCTCTCGGGGTCTTGTATGCCATGTTACCTCTAGGGGGTACCCCTGGGTCGTGAAAAACATGGTAATCAGAGAACAAGGTTTAGAATGGTTCTAGGATGTCTCAAAACTACGTCTAGGAAAGTCTTGTTCTTAAGTGTGAAACGCTCCATATTTATGAAGGAGAAGCTATTAGATGCTTAGGAAACTTCATTTCTGCATTACTCTAAGTCGTGCGATAGAGTTTAAATTTATAAGGTCTTTCTCCTAATCCTTACCCGATGGTCTACAAGATATAACTTCTATAAGGGCTTTTGCAAGAAGGGCCAAGGGAGAAGAGATTAACCAATGAGCTTTTCCTCAAGCTCCAGTTGACCCTTTGGCCAACCTAGTAACTAATGCCAACTTTAGGACCGCTTTTCAAGTGTTGGCTAAAGTCGTGATGGCCCAAGTCAATAGAGAGGTTGTTAACCTCACGAACCCAAATGTCGGTACTGCGGATTGATGAATAAGTGTCACGACCCAGGGGTACCCCCTTGATGTAACTTGGCGTATAGAACCCTAAAGGATTCCATACAAGCCACTTAGCATATCATAACATAAGGAATAGAACAATAAGAGTTAAAACACGTTTCGAGTCTAAAATTTCATAAAAATAAAAATGGAAGTCTAGACTCTAAGTCTCAACATAGACATCTATTACAATCTTTGAAAGGAGAAACTGACATTCCCCTAACAACATAGTCCAAAAGGAAATACAAAGAATGAAACTACAATGTGAAAACATCCATCCTCAGATTAGAAGGACTCACAAATAAGCTAGGAGAATAAGCAAATCGAAGATTTTGCCACAACTATGATCACCTTGAGAGCCGGACACTCCTAATAACATATCTTTATTTATAAATTCATAACTATATATATCTTCTATAGTTAATATTTTATCCCATATTTGTAATTTTATATTCTTTGCCTTATATGTTAATCATACTTCCTTCGTTATTAAATCCTGTTACTACTATAGGTGTTTTTAGTTTTTCCCATTTTTCATCTGGTAGGCAATTATGTTTACACATATTTGCTTCTGCTCCTGTATCTAACATTGGAGTGTAGTATCTGTTATAGTAATCTTCTACTATTATTTTTGCAAGTATATAAATCTTCATATTTTATTGCTTCATATAGTTCTTTTTATTGTGACCTTTTTGTTTTTATAGGTTATAATTAATTGTGT
>JAJOOH010072132.1:0-28480 GCA_029582605.1 Solanum gracilifrons
GGTTTAGGGTTTAGGGCTTAGGTTTTTTTAGATTTAGGCTCTTAGGTAAAGGGTTTTATTTAGGTTTTTAGGGTGTAGGGATTTGGGTTGTTTAGGTTAAGGTGTTTTGGAATTTTATAGGTTTAGGTTTAGGGCTTAGGGCTTTTTAGTGTTTTTTGGTGATTAGCATATATGATTTAGGCCTTATAGGGTTTAGAGCTTGGAGATTTTTAGGTTTAGAGGTTTTTGGTTTTTTCTGGGTTTTTAAGGGTTAACTGTTTCTTTTTTTTTTTTTTTTTTATAATTTTAACGACCCTTGGAGGGGTCAGGGGCTTAGCAACACCCCCAGGCCTTAGCATAAATAAAACAAAAACTACAAAGAGGGGGACATAAACCTTACCTCCACAAAAAGTGGTGCAAGAGTTGGTAGCCTACTAAGTAACCTTAGTTGGTTCTCCAGCTCTTCACCAAACAAAAGAACCTATAATCTATGCACCTATATGAGAGGACTCCTCTCGATACAAAGATTCTAGGGAAGCATAAATGAGGGAGACTCTCCCCTTACAAGGAAAGATTAAAAAACCATCCTAGCTAGGGGACAGACTAGTAAACAATGACAGGAGGATCATCGAAAGGAAGGCTTGGAGAAGTTCATGCTCCTTCATAAGTCTTCATGGATCGGAATAAATCAAGGTGGTTCCTTAATTCTTTTCAATTTTCGTCTTCTAAAGCTTGCCATACCTGCTAGATCCTGTTGGAAGTATGCTGCCGCAAGTTTGGGAAGTTGCTGAATGTTGAAGTATACCTGAGGAGTAAGAATCTGGTGGCTGTGTTTAGAGAGTACATCTGCCACAAAATTGGCCTCCCTAAAAGTGTGAGTGCATTTGAAATGATCAAATTGAGTGGCAAGTTGTTGGAGCTGATGCATTTGGGAGGAAATGTTCCATGGGATTAATTTGATGTTCTTGAGCCAATCGACCAGCAGTTGGGAGTCGACTTCTAGGATCACTTTATTGTGCTTCATATGTATGCACCATGTTATGCCGAAAATCGCAGCTTCCACCTCTGCTTGGTTGTTTGTTCCTGTCCCCAAGGGAGCTGAAAATGCCAAGATAATCTCTCCAAGGTGGTTCCTGATGACACCTCCTGCTCCTATGCTGCCCGGATTACTTAGAGCACTCCCGTCCGTATTAAGTTTAACCCACCTGTGTGGAGGTTTGGTCCACTGGACAGCAGTAACCTTGGTGTCTTGGGAACATTTCTCGATGATATTACATAACTTGTTCCATCTCAAAGGCCAAGAAATGTAGGGAAAGACTGTGTGTAGCAGCTTGAAAGTGTCCAAAATTACTAAATGTTTCACCCTTGCAATGTTGGATTGCTTGCCTCCGTACTTTGCAGCACACCTATTTTTCCACAAATTCCAACAAATAAAGATTGGTGTGGATTGTAAAATTAACTTGTGTGCTTCATTGTTATAAGTAGCACTCCACCATCTCATGATCATGTTTCTAAGTGGTAAGAAATCAGTTGGGATACCAAGCGAGATTGCAAAGTACTTCCAAACAGCCTTGGCAAAGTCTCCAGAGTTGAATGTATGCTCGATAGTGTCTGTACCTGGAGCGTGACAGCAGTGGCAGTCGCTTGGCTCAATTCCAAAGCTCGAAAGCTTTTCATTAGTAGGGAGTTTACCTCTGATGGCTCTCCAAAGTAGAAAGGAGCATTTAAAAGGAATTTTTGGGTGCCAATTGTAAGTGTTGATCTTAGCTTTTTCCTTTTTTTCTCTAATACAGTTCCATGCAGAAGAGACAGAAAATAAACCGTTGGTGTTTGGCTTCCACACTGCCTGATCAGGCAGTCCTTGTTGGAGCTGCAGCTGCATAGATAAAATATTATGTACCTGGCTTGGAGGAGCTACCCGTAGCACCTTAGTCATGTTCCAGTGTCCATCTTCAATAAATTCCGAAACAGAATCATTGTTGAACCTGTTGCTGTTCGAGGTATAGTGAGCTAACGGACCCACTCCTAACCAATTATCCCACCAAAAGGAACAGGATCCATTTCTGATTTTCCATTGAATATTGCTCTCCACATTGAGTTTATTCTTCATCATCAATCTCCAAGCTTGGGATTCTCCTGTGTCCCATTTTTTACCTATAGGATGGGATCTTTGACAATACTTTGCCTTTAAAAAATCTCCCCAAAGTGTTTGCTTGGATCTAAATGTCCACCATTGCTTGAATTGGAATGCTTGACACACATCATTCATAAGACGAACTCCAATTCCCCCTTCATCATAGGGGAAACTTAAGTTTTTCCATGAGGACCAATGGTAATTTTTCTTATCGTTCCTCCAGCCCCAGTAAAAGTCAGCCATAATACCTTGGATTTGCTTCATAACAGTGGAGGGTGTGGAGGTAGCTGCGAGAATGTGAATGGGGAGTGATTGTAACACATGCTTAATCAAGGTTACTTTGCCCCCATAACTCAGTAATTTGGATTGCCACCCTGCAATTCTGTTCACTACTTTGCTGATGAGTTCGGAGAAATAAATTATCTTAGGCCTGCCAACAAATAAAGGGCATCCTAGGTAAGTAAGAGGAGCTTCTTTTTGGTGGAAACCAGTGTATTTTCTTATCCTGTCGCAGGTGGTTCTGAAGGCATTGGAATGCAACATGAAGTGACTCTTTGCTTTGTTAATGCACTGGCCAGATACCCTCTCATAAGTAGCCAATGTATGCATAATGAGCTTAAGAGAGTGCTTCCTCCCAGATGTGAAAATAATGATGTCATCTGCGAAGCTCAGATGGTTAATCTGGGGTCCCCTCATTTCCATATGGAAGCCATGGTACTGAGGATTATGGTGCAATCTGTTCAAGGATCTCGATAGCACCTCAGCACCTAAAATAAATAGGGCTGGGGATAGGGGATCACCCTGCTTTAGGCCTCTGGTGGAATGGAAAAAACCATGTCTCTTGCCATTAATAATGATAGAGTACCAATTGTTTGCCATAATTCTCCACACCATGTCTATGAAGATTTCATCAAACCCCATCTTTCTAAGGATTAGACAAATGTATGACCAAGACACCCTATCGTAGGCTTTTGCCATATCAAGTTTAATCACTACATTGCTTCCAATGTTAGGTTTTTTGATTTGATGAATAATTTCTTGGGCTAACATAGTGTTCTCTGAAATGCTCCTTCCCTTAACGAAGCCTGATTGATTAGGAGAGATCAGACTAGGCAAGATGGGTGCCAATCTGAGACACAATAGCTTAGAAATAATTTTGTTAGTGACATTACTCAAGCTAATTGGTCGAAACTCAGATAATTTATTAGGATTATTCACTTTAGGGAGTAGGACAAGGCAAGTATGTGAAAAATACTTAGGAAGCAATTGGCCACTGAAAAAGGACTGGATGACTGCCAGCAGGTCCCTTTTTATAATATTCCAGCACTTCTGGAAAAAGCACCCATTCATTCCGTCAGGTCCAGCAGCTGAATTAGGATTCAAGGAATGGACCACCTCCTTCAGCCCATCCAGCGTTGGTAGCTCCTTCATCCTATCATTTTGTTCCTGCGTAATAATTCTGGGAATGCACTCCATGGGGATTTCATCAATAAGCTTTTCCTCCCCTGTAAAGATATTTTGAAAATGCTCACAGGCAGCCTGTGCAATGTGATCATCCCCCTGTACCCATCATCATTGTCCTTGAGGATTTTGTGGATAAACAACCTTCTCCTTCTTCCTCTAATCAATGCATGAAAGTACTTAGAATTACCATCACCCTCTTTGAACCACTGTAGCTGAGTTTTTTGTTTAAGAATAGAATCCTCCAACTTCATGAATTTGATATATTCTGCATTAAGACCATGAAGTTTAGCTCTCTGTTCTTCAGTATTGTTGTGAATGAGTTCCTCTTCTGCCAGCCTGACTCTTTCCTCATAATCTCTGACCTTTGCATAAATGTCCCCGAACTGCATTTTAGACCAAGCACTAAGTGTAGAGGCAAGTCTCTTCATTTTATGATGGAAGGTCCACATGGGATGACCTTCAATAGGTCTGTTCCAGCAGTTGGTAACAATCTCAGTAAATGCAGGTTGATCCGCCCAGCAGTTAAGAAATCTGAAGTATTTAGTGGGATTTTCTGGTCTAACAGTCATTTCCATCAGGAGTGGGCAATGGTCAGACCCCACAGAAGGTAGGTGGGTAATGTTAGTGTGAGGCATGATTTGTAACCACCTATCATTAACCATAGCTCTGTCTAACCTTTTCCAAATTCTGAAATTTATACCCCTTTGATTAGACCAAGTGAATTTAGGTCCATTAAACCCCAAGTCCATGAGTCCACAAGCTTCAATGACTCCAATGAATTCAATACTTTTGCTCATATTGTAGGGAATGCCTCCCAGCTTTTCATCAGTATCCGTTATAACATTAAAATCTCCAACAGTGCACCAAGGGGTGGCATCTCTAGTATCTGCAAAGTGAAGAATCCTGTTCCAGAGGGGCCTTCTGAGATATTCTTTGCATTTGGCATACACAAATGTCTTGATGTAGGTTTCAGAAGCTTCAGTGTGGTTGATTTCGCAAGTGATCTGTTGCTCATCAGCTTCAAGTACCTTGCAAGTTATATCATTTATCCAAAATAACCAAATTTTACCATTGACGTTACTAATAGCATTATCCATGGCAAGCATACTTTTAAACATGTTCACATGGCCTTGATCTGAGAAAGGTTCCAGAATGGCAATCATAGAAACATGGTGGATATTTTTGAGATTCTTGAGTCTTTCTATAACACCTTGGGTATTGATACCTCGCACATTCCATATAATTGTACTAATCATTGGGAGGATTTAGAGGTAAATAGTCTAGTGTTTGGTCTCCCTGCTGTTACAGGAGTGGTTGAGGCTGGTTTTTTGAGAGGTAACCTTTCCAAGTGCATGCCTCTTGGAGAGAGTCCCTGCTTGTTGGTAACTTGCTGCATCTCCCTGTCTAACTCTGTATCATTATTTGGGCTAAAAGCTTTGATTAAGAGTTCACTAGTCTCATCATCTTCATCATGTGCATTGTCAAATGGATTGTCTTCTTCTATTTCATCCTCTGAATTTTCCACCTCATACTCATCTCTTACAGTCATTTTGGCTTGATCAGGAGGTTTTCCAGGAGTGGGGGTGTTGTATTGGGCTTTAAGGGGGATCACATCCATCACTTGCTCCACCATGATGAATTTTTTACAAGGGTTTATGCCTTCCTCATTATTGCCATTTTGAGTAGGTTCTTGGTGATGCTGTTCAGCTTGCTTCTTCTTAATAGCTTCCCTCCTTTTCTTTCTGGGCTTGTTCTTACTCTTGGGGGTTTCCACCTGTTTACTGGAGCTAGCTTTGTTTCCCAAGTCCTTTGCCATCGATCCTTTGGGCTGATTATCTTCCTTCCTACTGGTATGTACCTGCTGATTTCCTTCTGTACTCTGCTGTATCTGTTTTTGATGCTGTTTATCAACATCTGTAGTGGTAGCAGGGGCTGGAAGGTCATTCCTAGGGTTAGCCATTTGGTTCTCATGCAAAGCATGAGACAATCCCCTCCCCTTAGGTACCCCTTCCTGCAAGTTAGTGATTTTCTCCTTCACTACCATCCTCCCTCCGAAAACTTCAGCAGCTACAAACAGGGGGGTTGCAGGGATGGGACCTCATTTCCAACACCAAGTTCATCAACATCAACAATAACAGGGGATGGGGGTATAGGAATCTGATCACCAGATTCCTCCATTTCGATCACATGAGGTTTAGCATTCATACCTGTTTTCTGGATTTGCTGTGTCTGCACCTGAGAATTTTGAGTCTTACCTTGATCCTGCTTTTGTTGGTTGATTTTGTTTTTCTTCCTGGTTTGTACTTGCCATTGTTCCTCCTTGTGATTGACAGTAACTTCAGTTGGTCTGCTTGCATTGTTTTGTCCATTTGATTGAACTTTTTCCTTACTTTCCTCCTGCTGTTGATTGTTTTTTGGATACTGATTTGACTGCTTCTCGTACCCTTTCTTGTTGGTTTCTAGCTCCTTCTTTTGTTTTATTACTTCATCCCTGTCCTTCACTGGGCATTCTCCAAGTACATGGCCTTGATGCTTACAGTATAGACAATAAGAGGGAACATCTTCAAACTCTATGATTTGCCACTTACCTAAAGAAGGATCTTTTTCCGAAAAACCTAGCCACACATGTTGAGGTCTTTCTTTAGTGATATCTATTTGGACTCTTACTTTTGCCACACTTCCCCTGGTTTTTTGCATGGTTGCAGAATCCAGATATAAGGCCTTACCAATTGGGGACAGCAATGGAGTGAGGATGTCCATATAGTAACAATGCCAAGGAAGCTCGGGTAGGGTGATCCAGATTGGCACGATAGGAGTTTCCTCAGCAGGTTTAAATGTAGGAGTCCACATCTGTAGCTTCATAGGGTGGCCTGCAATGAACATCTTCTGTTTTGTCCAGACTGAAATATGGTCGGCCTCATTATCCAAGTCGATGTAAATGTGCCTTGAGTTAAAATGTGCAATCTTAACCCCTCCAGTGAGCTGAGTTTGAGCAACAAAACTTTTTCTAATGACCTCCATCTTGGGCATTGCATTAGTAAATTTACCTGCAAGAGTGAATTTACATCTTCCCGGCATTTTTTGCATGAAGTCCTCTTCATGGAATGTTATAGAGGGGTATCCTTGTCTAGTAGTAATGATAGGGGAGATTATGTCCATGGGGACAGAATTTTTGGTTTGGATGGCTTTAAGTCTAGTAGCTAAGGATTGGAAAATAGTGGGAGGAGAAGGATCCGGGATTTGGTGATTAGCATTTTTTGTAAGGGTGCTATTAACAATAGGTTTGTGTTGGGTTTGTTTTGGACTAGTTTGGATTGTTCTTTGCTGGTTGGTTCTGTAACTATCAAAGTTGGAGGATATTTTAACGGGTGATGGGAGAATTTTGGGATCTATATCATGGCTTATATGGCTGAGTTTCCCAACTTGTCCAGTAGCCTCGTTTCCAGCAGCCTGCACAACAACCTGACCTTTCCCAAGCTCATTTTGACCACTATGCAATTTATTCCTATAAGTATCACTATGATCAGCAGCATTAGGGACAAAATTAACAGACTTACCTGCCCTCTCCTTGTTGATATTGCCTGGCTGTACTCTTCCATTGTCCTTGCTTTGTTGCATTGTATTTGCATTGGAGTTTATTGTATCTTTCACCTTCCATTTGGTCTTCTCCCCGTTGCCATGTTGTTTACCTTTAGATATGCCTGAATGAACCTCATCGTTTGCTAATTGTGCTTCTTGAGTTCCTTTTGTAGTTATTTCTTGATTCACCTGCATTTTCCCCTGTAACTTGCCATCAGTGAAGTCCATTGTGAGGAACTTCTCTTGATGTTGTTGTAATGGTTGCATAATTTGGTTTGCAAGATGTTCATTGTCCTGGTTGTGTCCTTGATTCAGCACGCTAGTCATTCGAATTGTTTCACCTTCATCTCCTTTGTGATGATCAGCATCATTGGCTATAGATTGGTCCTGCAGATTAGACGAGCCAACATTAATATGTTGCTGATGGTTTAGGTGTTCTCTTACCTTCAGGAGGTTGTCCTCCGCATCAGGGTTCATTTGGTGTGACCCTTCATTGACATTGTCGACCGGAGCTCCGGTGTCTTTGCCGGATTTTATGTCGCCGAAAATTTTACCGTCAAAATGATCCAAAATTTCAGTAAGATGTACTCCTTGACCTGGGGATGATTCCCCAGTGGTTGAAGTTTCATTTATCTCATCAGAAGTTGGTCGAATTTGGAGGCGCAGCTCTGGCGATTTCGCGACAGTTTCCCCAGAAATCGCCTTCATTGATCTCTCGATTTGTACGATGGAATCATTAGATTTTTGGACTGTAGGTAGATCTTTAGATGTAGATTCATGATTCCCAATTGAATTAACACGAATCATTCCAGATTGCTCTAGGGACAAAAATTTTCGAGCCCAGTCCAACTCTTCTTCAGAAATTACGACGTGGATCGCTTTAATTCTTCGCAATTTCGAAGAGTTGTCTGATGAATCTGATGAAGCGCCTTGTTGGGGTTTGTTCATATTGGAATTCCGCGTCGATTGAGACTGCTTCGGTGGTCGGAGCTGCTTCCCCGGCGGCTCTATGGCCATTCCGGTGAACTGTGTTTTTTCCGCCTGGTGAGAGCAAATTTGAGCGCAAAAATTTTTAGAGAGAGAAAAAATTGAGAAATGGGAAAGCGATGGGGTTTAAGGTTTAGGATTTAAGGTTTAAGGTTTAGGCCTTTGGGTTTAGAGTTAAGGGCTTTGAATTTTGGGTTTAGGTTTAGGTTTAGGGATTAGGATTAGGATTTAGGTCTTAAGGTTTAGGGATTAGGATATAGAGTTTAGGGGTTAGGGTTTAGGGTTTTGAGTTTGGATTTAGGTTTTATAGTTTAGGTTTGGGGTTTAGGATTTTTAGGGTTAGGAGTTTAGGATTTAGGGTTTATGGTTTAGGGTTTACGTTTTAGGTTTACGTTGTTGGGTTTAGGGTTTAGGATTTAGAGTTTAGGGTTTAGGGTTCCAAGTTTAGGGTTTAGGTTTTAGGGTTTACGGTTTAGGGTTTAGAGTTTAGGGTTTAAGGTTTAGGTTTTAAGGTTTAGGGTTTAGGGTTTAAGGTTTTAGGTTTAGAGGTTTAGGGTTAAAAAGTTTGGGTTTAGGGTTTCTAGATTACTATTTTATGGTATAGGGTTTAGGGTTTAGGGTTTAGGGTTTAGAGTTTAGGGGTTAGGGTGTAGGGTTTTTGTGTTTAGGGTTATGGTTTATGGTTAGAGTTTAGGGTTTAGAGTTTATGATTTATGATTTAAGGTTCAAGATTAATGGTTTAGGGTTAAGGTTTAGGGTTTTGGGTTTAGGGTTTAGGATTTAGGGTTTAGGGTTTAGGGTTTAAGGTTTAGAGTTTATGGTATAGGGGTTTAGGATATTGGGGTTTAGGATTTAGGGTTTAGGGTTTAGGGTTTAGGGTTTAGGGTTTAGGGTTTAAGGTTTATTGTTTAGGGTTTAAGGGTTAGGTTTTAGTATTAGAGTTAGGGTTTAGGATTTAGAGTTTTGGAATTAGGGTTTAGGATTTGGGGTTTAGGTTTAGGGATTAGGGTTTATGGTTTAGTAGGTTTAGCATTTAGGGTTTAGGGTTTGGGGTTTGGGGTTTAGGTTTAAGGATTAGGGTTTAGGGTTTAGCATTTCAGGTTTAGGGTTTATGGTATAGGGTTTAGGGTTTAGGGTTTAGGGTTTGTAGTTTAGGGTTTATGGTTTAGTGTTTAGGGTTTATGGTATAGGATTTAGGGTTAAGGGTTAGGGTTTAAAATTTATGGTTTAGGGTTTAGGGTTTTGAGTTTAGGTTTTGTGTTTAGGGTTTAGGGTTTAGGGTTTGGGTTTAGGGTTTAGGGTCTATGGTTTTGGGTTTAGGGTTTATGGTGTAGGGTTAAGGGTTTAGGATTTAGAGTTTGGGGTTTAGGATTAGGGTTTAGAATTTAGGGCTCAGGATTTAGGGTTAAGGTTTATGGATTAGTGTTAGGGATTAGGGATTAGGGTCTAGGGTTTAGGATTTAAGGTTTAGGGTTTAGAGTTAAGGGGTTTGAGTTTACGGTTTAGGTTTAGGTTTAGGGATTAGGATTAGGATTTAGGGCTTAAGGTTTTGGGATTAGGATACGGAATTTAGGGTTTAGGGTTTAGGGTTTTGAGTTTGGATTTAGGTTTTAGAGTTTAGGTTTGGGATTTAGCGTTTTTAAGGTTAGGAGTTTAGGATTTAGGGTTTATGGTTTAGGGTTTACATTTTCGGTTTAAGGTGTAGGGTTTAGGGTTTAGGGTTTACGATTTAGAGTTTAGGTTTTTTTTTATTATTATTTGAACGACTTTTGGGGGGATCAGGGGCTTAGCAACACCCCAGGCCTTAGCATAAATAAAACGAAAAAAATACAAGGAGGGGGGCATAAACCTAACCTCCGATCCTATGGTGGTTCATTAGTCAACCTTCCTTCGAAGGATAGTTAACTCATCCCCATACTATAAAATGAAACCTATGAGCTAAGCACCTAAAAGAGAGGATTCCTCTCGATACAAAGACTCTAGGAAACTTAAAAAAGGGAGACTCTCCCTTACAATAAACCAAAAGGAAAAAACTATGCCTATTGCAAAGATTTATAATTGTATAATCAAAGCAAGGTTGAAGAATTAAAACTCTTCTCAAGGGGGTTCTTTGATCTTCTTGATCTTCCTTCTTCTGAAATTTGCCATTTCGAGCAGGTCTAGTTGATAGTAGGCTCTAGTTTCATTTGGTAATTGATGTATATCGAAGTAAAGATGTGGACTAGTAATTTTATGACTATGTTTTGAAAGAGAGTAAGCCACAAAATTTGCTTCTCGGAAGGTATGCTTGCATTTGAACTCATCTGTCTGTCTTGTGAGGGCTTGTAATTTCAATAGATGTGTGTTAAAACTCCAATGGGGGTTGGTTTTGTGCACTATGCAATCCACCAAGAGCTGTGAGTCCACCTCCAAAATGACGTTCCTGTATCCTAGCTCTGGGGACCATGTCATCCCAAAGATAGTTGCTGCTATCTCCGCTTGGTTATTAGACCCTTCCCCCAAAGGAGTTGCAAATGCTAGCAACATTTCTCCGGCTTGGTTCATTATGATGCCTCCTGCTCCAATTCTGTCGGGGTTCCCTAAGGCACTGCCATCAATGTTAATCTTAACCCAGTCATCTGGAGGTTTGATCCACTTAACAATAGTTACTTTGATGTCATGAATGCATTTTTCCTCTAGCTGAATCAGGCCCCTCTAGCTTGAAGGCCATTTGATTTGAGGGAAAATTGTCGTCATGAATTTGTAGTTGTCCTTGTAGATAGCATATTTGACCCTACTAATGTTGGATTGTTTCCCTCCATGTTTGCTAGCACATCTATTTTTCCATAGATTCCAATAAATGAATATAGGTGTAGCTCGTAGTAACAGCATGTGTGCTTCATTGTTGTACTTAGCTGACCACCATTGCATGATGAGTTGGGATACGGAGTTGTGATCTGTGATGATTCCAGCCGGTGCAGCAGAGCTTTTCCAAACGTAGGTAGCAAAATGTCCCCTGTTGAAGATGTGCTCTATGGTGTCCAAACCTGGCCTGTTACAACAACAAAAACAATTTGCGGGCTCATTGCCAAAGCTGGTTAGTTTTTCGTTAGTAGGAAGTTTACCACGTAAGGTTCTCCACAAAAGAAAAGAACTTTTAAAGGGGATACTCTTGTGACAAATAAAGGAGTTGAAGTTAGTTTTGCTCCTCTTCTCCCTGATCTAGTTCTATGCAGATGAGCAGCTGAATTTTCCATCACTGTTAGGTTTCCAAATAGCTTGGTCTGGGATGTCCTGTTGGATGTGGAGTTCTGTGGATAGGATGTTGGCAAGCTGGGTGTTAGGGGCCTGTTGCAGGAGCATGTTTATGTTCCATTGTCCCTCGAGCCAAAATTCTGCCACAGTGATCTGATTGAACTTGTTACTGCCAGTGGAAAGATACGCAAGAGGTCCAACACCAAGCCAGTTGTCCGACCAAAAAGAACAAGTGCCTGAGTTGAGCTTCCATTGAATGTGTTCTTCAACTTTGTGCTTGTTGTGCATCATGTGTTTCCATGTCAATGACTCTTCTGTATTCCATTTTTTACTAATAGGATAAGACCTTTGACAATATTTGGCCTTCAAAAAATCTCCCCAAAGGGTTTGTTTGGATCTGAAAATCCACCATTGTTTATATTGAAAAGCCATGCACACATCCTTGAGATTCCTCATCCCTATACCCCCTTCATCATAAGGGAAGCTTAAATTTTTCCACGAAGCCCAATGGTATTTTTTCCTCTCATTCCTCCATCCCCAAAAGAAGTCTGCCATGATGCTCTGGATCTGTTTGATGAAAGTACTAGGGGGAATTACGGCTGATAAAATGTGAATAGGTAGAGATTACAACACATGCTTGACAAGGATTGCTCTACCACCATAGCTTAACAATTTTGTGTGCCAACCTGTGATTCTGCATAACACTTTGTTAATAAGATCAGAAAATAAACAATCCTAGGTCTACCAACAAATAAAGGGCAACCAAGGTAAGTGATAGGACCCTCTTTTTGTCTGAAGCCAGTGATTCTTTTGATCCTATCTCTGGTGCTGTTGAAAGCATTAGGATGGACCATAAAGTGACTTTTATCTGTATTAACAAGTTGGCCTGATGTCTCCTCATAAGAATTCAGGGTTTGCATAATGAGCTTCAGAGTTTTTTGTCTTCCCGAAGTGAAGAGAATGATATCATCTGCGAAACTTAAATGATTAACTTGAGGACCTCTGGGTTCCATGACGAAACCATGATAGTCAGGGTTGCTATAAAGTCTGTTCAGGGATCTAGAAAGGACCTCTGCACCTAAAATAAATAGGGCAGGAGATAGAGGATCGCCTTGTTTTAGTCCTCTGGTGGAGTGAAAAAAACCATGTTTTTTGCCATTGACAATAATAGAATACCAATTATTAGCCATGATCCTCCAAACCATATCAATAAAAATCTCATGAAACCCCATTCTTCTCAACACCAAGCATATATACGACGAAGAGACCCTATCATACGCTTTAGCCATGTCTAGTTTAATAATGTCATTGCTACCAATATTTGGTTTCTTGATCTGATAAATGATCTCTTGTGCCAGCATAATACTTTCTGATATACTTCTCCCTTTGACGAACCCAGAATGGTTGAGAAAAATCAGATTAGGGAGAAAAGGTCCAAGTCTAGAGCTCACCAATTTAGAGATAATCTTTCTAGTGAAGTTGCTTAAACTGATGGGTCTGAACTCTGTAAGCTTGTTGGGATTGCTCACCTTAGGTAGGAGAACTATACAAGAATGAGAAAAGTATTTAGGAATCATTTGGCCACAAAAGAATGCTTGAATGACACCAA
The DNA here is from genome assembly GCA_029582605.1 of Solanum gracilifrons. Taxonomy (NCBI): domain Eukaryota; kingdom Viridiplantae; phylum Streptophyta; class Magnoliopsida; order Solanales; family Solanaceae; genus Solanum; species Solanum gracilifrons. The sequence goes on from JAJOOH010072132.1 coordinate 12,987, forward strand.
GAAGATCATGCTTGATAATATGCCAACATTTCTGGAAAAAATAACCAATCATCCCATTCGGACCAGCTGCAGAATTTGGATTCATAGAGAAATCCACTTCCTTCAATTCTTCCAGATTAGGCATGGCAGTAAGAGTATTATTTTGTTCCTGACTGACCATTCTGGGAATACAACTGATGGCATTTTCATTGATAACCTTGTCCACTCCTATAAAGATATTTTGGAAGTGGGCACAAGCAGCCTCAGCAATGTTATCATCTCCCTGTGTCCCTTCTCCATCCTCTCTGATAAGTTTATGAATAAACAGTCTTCTTCTCCTTCCTCTTATCAGTGAATGGAAATATTTTGTGTTTGCATCACCTTCTTTGAACCAATACAATTGAGTTTTTTGTTTCAAAATGGAATCTTCCATTTTCAAAAATCTGATGTACTCTGCATTAAGTTCATGAAGGGTTGTCCTGTTGATCTCATTGTGAGTATGCATGAGATTCTCCTCAGCAGCTCTGACCCTCTCTTCATACTTCTTGACTTTATTGAAAATATCACCAAATTCCCCCTTAGACCAAGAGCTAAGAGTGTTGGTTAACCTTTTCAATTTCTAATGAAACCTCCGCATGTTGTTCCCCTCTATAGGTTTTTCCCAACAAGCCTTAACAGTATCAATGAAGTTGGGTTGGTCTGTCCAACAGTTAGGAAATTTAAAGTACTTGATGTGCTCCTCCTCTCTAGCAATCATTTCCATCAGTAGGGGACAATGATCAGAGCCTACAGATGGGAGGTGAGTGATGGTGGTTTGAGGCATTTTCTCCAGCGAAGAGTCATTTACCATAGCCCTGTCTAATCTTTTCCACACCCTGTTGTGTATACCCCTTTTGTTGGACCATGTAAATTTCTGACCACTGAAACCGAGATCCTTCAGACCACATTCCTCAATTACAGCTATGAATTCCAAACTTTTGCTCATGTTGTAAGGCACCCCTCTAAGCTTCTCATCCATGGAAGTGATAACATTATAATCACCTACTGCACACCAGGGAGAATTTGTTGTAGCATTAGCATGATGTAACATTCTATCCCATAGAGGTCTTCTAAGATGGTCCTTGCATTTGGCATAAATAATTGTGGTAGTGAACTGAGTTTGCAACTCATTATGAGCAATTTCACAAGTAATTTGTTGTTCATCCTCGTCTAGTACTTTGCAATCAACATCCAAATTCCAAAATAACCATATCTTACCATTGCAACTACTCATAGCATGATCCGTAGCAAGTTGGTGTCTAAAGAGTTGCACATGAGTACTGTCTGAGAAAGGTTCCAAAATAGCTATAAGAGAAATATGATGCATCTTTTTGAGCATTTTGAGTCTTTCCATAACACCTTGGGTGTTAATTCCCCTTACATTCCATATAAGATTACAGATCATTGGGATGATTTGGAAGTAAAGAGCCTGGTGTTTGGTCTGCCTGCAGTGACAGAGATAAGATTTTGCCCTTTGGTAGTTTGGAACCTGTCATAGTGAAGTCCCCTAGGTGATAATCCCTGTTGAGTTGCTACCTGGTGTATTTCCTCTTCTAGATCATTGACATTATGGGGGCTAAAACCTGAATCAACAGCCCACAAGTCTCATCATCATCATCATGTTCCTGTAAGGATTGATTATCCCTATCTAGCTCATCTTCAGAGTTTTCCACATCATATTCATCAATAACTGGCACTGAGTTGACCTTACATGCTGTTGTGCAGTCTGGAGGAGCCTTAGGGGGAGGAGTGATATGCATACCTTGCAGATCATCCACCATAATAAACTTCTTGCAATTGCTGTCCTGATTAGTCTGTTCCTCTTGCTGATCTTGATCATTTCCCTGCTGTGCATTTAATTTCTTCTTAGCTTCTTCCCTCTTCTTTTTACTAAGTTTATTATTGCTATTAGGGGTGGTCCCTTGGTTGCTAGTGCTAGCCTTGGACCCCATATCTTTTGCCATAGCTGCCCTTTTTTTATTGTCATTCTTCCCTTTGCCTGCCTGTTGCTTGGATTTTTCTGTTTCAGGTATTTCATTGGCATGTTCATTATTCTTCTGCCTTCTTTCATTAGTATTACCCTGTTGTTCTTTTGTACTGATAGTAGTTTCTGTATGTTGTTATTGCAGTTTATGTTGTTGTTTTGTCATGGCCTGATGAGACATAGGGGTTGCAGAGGCTCTACAGTCAGGACTATGGTCAATGTTTACCCCCTCATGCAGAACATGAGTCAAATTACCCCTTTGGATACCCCTTCCTGCATGTTAGAATGTGTCTCCTGACTTCACCCATCCATTTCTCCTTCAACTTCAACATTGCAATCAATATTCACATTGTCAGGGGATGTGGGGCTTGGGAGCATTGAGTCAATACATGTGTTCTTGTTGTAATCCCTTTTGCCCTTTTTTAATGACTGAGGTGCTTGGTTAGGGTATGTGACAGACCTGTGTATTGCTCCTTGTGTTTGTGTTCTTCCATCTTTGGTAGGCTCCTCCATGTCTTCATGTTGAACTTCCTGCATGTTCAAATTAGTAAAAGAGTTATGGTTAGGGTTATTTGTTATACCTGCTTGCTGAATTGTCCTCCTGTTTTGTGGTGAGGTTGGTCTCCAAACTGCTTTCTGAGTTTTTTCCTCCTATTGCTTGTTGTTTTTTCGTTTTTGTGTTTTCCATTCTTCTTCCTTTTGCTGTACAGATTGTCTTTGGTGGCTAACTTCATTGTTACCTTGGTTTTGTTTCCCTTCATTTTCTTGCTCCTTGAACTGTTTGTTGTCATTTCCTTTTTGCCATTGCTCCCCTTTATTTTTGTCCTTCTTGTCGACTTCCAATTCCTTCCTTTTCTTGAATTCCTCATCCCTTGTTTTGAAGTTACACTCATATATCATATGCCCTTGATGTTTGCATTAATCACAATATGGAGAGATGTTTTCATATTCAATAGTTTGCCACCTTCCTATGGTAAGGTCCTCCTCATCTAACCAATCCATACATCTCTAGGTCTGGCCTTAGTCAGATCAACTTGGACTTTTACCTTGGCCATGCTAGCTATAGTTCTTTTAATGGAGGCTGTGTCTAGGTACAAGACTTTGCCTATAGGAGATAAGAGCGGTGTTATAAACTCCTTTTTAAAACAATGCCATGGTAAACCTGGGAGAAGTATCCATATAGGAACAATGGGTGTTTCCTCCTCCGGTTTGAAGTTAGGGGTCCAGGTTTGTATCCTCATGAGTTTGCCTTCAATAGTCATTCTTTGTTGTGTCCACACAGTATTATAGTCCAGTTCATTCTCCAGGTCAATAAACACATATCTTGCATTGTATTGAGCTATACTGCCCCCCACCAGTTAGCTGAGTTTTCCTGATGAAGCTCTTTCTGATGAGTTCCATCTTAGGCATGGTGCTACTGAATTTTCCTATCGGAGTATATTTACAATCTATAGCCAATTTAGTCATAAAATCGTCCATATCATAAATGATAGCTGGTAAGCCTTGTTTAGTTGTAATTTTAGAAGGCACCAGCTCAATAGGAGTTTCATGTTGGTCCTGATTGTGTCTAAGTCTTGCAGCCATGGTTTGAACCACTGTATAAGGAGTTGGTTCACTAACCTGATCTTTTTTGGCCTGGTGTATGGTGTTGGGAGTGGTATGGTCATTGGATTGATTGTTGGTATACTGGCTTTTTTGGTTCTGGGGTACAGGATGTTCAAAATTATTGGAAATTTTAGGGAAAGCAGTATGATAGCTATTAGGCTCAGGACTCCCTCTTTGTTTATTTTTCTAAATCTGCACTAGATTATCAGTGCCATTGCCCTGAGATTGATCTACCTACTGGTGTGACTTAATGTCCCTCCTTACTTGTTCCTGCTCGACTGAATTACCAGACGGTTGCTCCTTTTTATTCATGTGTACTTGGCCTTCACTAACACTCAGAGTTTCAGCATTGTAACCAAGATTGGAGTTAGTGAGTTTACCTGATTGAGTTCCCTTCTCATTTGAAGCATTGTCATGTGACTTAGTGTGGCTTGCTTGCTGTCCCTGCACAAGGTTAGCATCAATAACATAATTCGAATTGACTTCTTTACCTGGCCTTTGTTGTCCTCCATTGCTTGGATTTGTATTAGTGAGGTTAACACCAAAGGAGAATTGGGACGAACCCTCCACCTCAACTACTTCAATAGCTTTAGCACTTGCAACAACTAGATGATCTTTTTGAGCTTGTCCTGCTCTCTGATCCTATTCTTTGGATTGCACTTCAATGTCCCTTTCTTCCATTACTTCTTGAGGTAGTTTTTGGCTGTTCGAAACTTCTTGATTATGTGAGAGAGTCCCTTTATGATTGGTTCTGTGCCTATTCAGTGACTCTGCGATTTCTGGCTGGTGATTGATTGTTTGTTGTGGCTGAATTCTAACTAACCTTGCTGGAATTTCATCTTGAACTCGTTCATGAGTTAAATTAAAGGAGCTATTAGTAAGATGAGTTTGGTTACCGGCAGAGTAGCTTCCTTTATTTCCGTCGCCGTGAATTTCCTTATTTGTCGCTTCTCCCGCGCTGGAATCTTTCTCGAAGAGTTTAGGGTTTAGGGTTTAGGGTTTAGGGTTTAGGGTTTAGGGTTTAAGGTTTAGGATTTAGGGTTTAGGGTTTAGGGTTTAGGGTTTAGGTTTAAAGGTTTAGGGTTTTAGGTTTAGAGGTTTAGGGTTAAATAGTAAAAGTTTAGGGTTTATAGATTTATATTTTATGGTTTAGGGTTTAGGGTTTAGAGTTTAGGGTTTAGGGTCTAGGGTTTTTGGGTTTAAGGTTATGGTTTAGGATTAGAGTATAGGGTTTAGGGTTTAGGGTTTAAAGTTTATGATTTATGATTTAAGGTTTAAGATTAATGGTTTAGGGTTAGGGTAGGGTTTAGGGTTTAGGGTTTAGGGACTAGGGTTTCAAGTTTAGGATTAGGGTTTAAGGTTTAGAGTTTGGATTTATGGTTTAGAGTTAAGGCTTAGGGTTTTGGGTTTAGGGTTTAGGGTTTAAGGTTTAGGGTTTAGAATTTAGGGTTTAGGGTTTGGGGTTTAAGGTTTAGGGTTTAGAGTTAGAGTTAGGGTTTAGGATTTAGAGTTTTGGAATTAAGGTTTAGGGTTTGGGGTTTAGGTTTAGGGATTAGGGTTTATGGTTTAGCAGGTTTAGCATTTAGGTTTAGGGTTTAGGGTTTGGGGTTTAGGTTAAGGGATTAGGGATTAGGGATTAGGGTTTAGGGTTTAGGGTTTAGCATTTAGGGTTTAGGGTTTTTTTTTGTTTTTTTTTATTTTTTTTTTTTTTTTATTTTCAACTTACACTGAGAGGATCAGTTATAATGAATCATTCACCACGGGTTTAGGGTTTAGGGTTTATGGTTTATGGTATAGGGTTTAGGGTTTAGGGTTTGTAGTTTAGGGTTTATGGTTTATGGTTTATGGTTTATGGTTTATGGTTTAGGGTTTATGGTATAGGATTTAGGGTTAAGGGTTAGGGTTTAAGGTTTATGGTTTAGGGTTTTGAGTTTAGGTTTAGGGTTTTGGGTTTAGGGTTTAGGGTTTAGGGTTTTGGTTTAGGGTTTGGTGTCTAGGGTTTTGGGTTTAGGGTTTATGGTGTAGGGTTAAGGGTTTAGGATTTAGAGTTTGGGTTTTAGGATTTAGGATTTAGGGTTTAGAATTTAGAGCTCAGGATTTAGGGTTAAGGTTTAGGGTTTAGTCTTAGGGATTAGGATTTAGGGTTTAGGATTTAAGGTTTAGGGTTTAGGCCTTAGGGTTTAGAGTTTAGGGTTTAGGTTTAGGTTTAGGGATTAGCATTAGGATTTAGGGATTAAGGTTTTGGGATTAGGTTATAGAGTTTAGGGTTTAGGGTTTAGGGTTTAGGGTTTTGAGTTTGGATTTAGGTTTTATAGTTTAGGTTTGGGGTTTAGGGTTTTTAGGGTTAGGAGTTTAGGATTTAGGGTTTATGGTTAAGGGTTTACATTTTAGGTTTAAGGTGTAGCATTTAGGATTTAGGGTTTAGGGTTTAGGGTTTAGGATTTAGAGTTTAGGGTTTAGAGTTCTAAGTTTAGGGTTTAGGGTTTAGGGTTTAGGGTTTAGAGTTTAGGGTTTAGGGTTTAGGGTTTAGGGTTGAAGGTTTAGGGTTTAAGGTTTAGGGTTTAGGGTTTAGGGTTGTAGGTTTAGAGGTTTAGGGTTAAAAAGTTAGGGTTTAGGGTTTATAGATTAATATTTTATGGTTTAGGGTTTAGGGTTTAGAGTTTAGGGTTTAGGGTCTAAGGTTTTTGGGTTTATGGTTATGGTTTAGGGTTAGAGTTTAGGGTTTAGGATTTAGGGTTTAGGGTTTAGGGTTTAGGGTTTAGAGTTTATGATTTATGATTTAAGGTTTAAGATTAATGGTTTAGGGTAGGGTTTAGGGTTTAGGGTTTAAGGTTTAGGGACTAGGGTTTAAAGTTTAGGATTTAGGGTTTAGGGTTTAAGGTTTAGAGTTTGGATTTATGGTTTAGAGTTAAGGGTTAGGGTTTTGGGTTTCAGGTTTAGGGTTTTTTTTTTTTTTAATTTTAATGACCTCTGAGGGGTCAGGGGGTTAGCAACAGCCCCAGGCCTTAGCATAGATAAAGCAGAAAATACAACGAGGGGGGCATAAACCTAACCTCCAAACCTATGGTGGTTCAGTAGTCGACCTACCTAAAAGGATAGTCAACTCATCCCCGTACAAAAAAGGTGAACCAAGAAACTAAGCATCTAAGAGAGGACTCCTCTCAATACAAAGAATCTAGGAATCGTAAATAAGGGAGACTCTCCCCTTACATCAACAAAAAGAAATGCTATACGTATTCAAAAGAGCTATGCTTTTAAACCATAGCTAGGTTGAAATGATTTGAATCCACTCAAGGTGGTTCTTTGATCCTCTTGATTTTCCTTCTTCTGAAACTTGCCATCTCGATCATGTCCAATTGATAATATACTCTTGCTTCTTTTGGTAGTTGTTGACTGTTGCAATATATTTGTTGGCATGTAATTTTGTGACTTAGCTTTGATAGGGAATCGGCCACATAATTGGCTTCCCTGAAGATGTGTTTGCATCTAAAATTGTGTGTTTGTCTTATGAGTTGTTTGAGCTGTTGTAGCTGTGTGTTAATACTCCATGGAGGTTTGGCTTTCAGCGTGATCTAGTCCACTAGTAGCTGCGAGTCCACTTCCAAAAGAACGCTCTTGTAGCCTAGTTGGAGTACCCATGTCATGCAAAATATGGATGCTCCTATTTCAGCTTGGTTATTGGTGCCTTCCCCCAAAGGTGTAGCAAAAGCTAATAACATTTCTCCATCTTGGTCCCTTAGGATACCTCCTGCTCCAATTTTGCCAGGGTTGCTTAGTGCACTGCCATCCGTGTTGATTTTGACCCTTCGAGCTGGAGGTTTTATCCACTTGACGAGAATCACTTTAGTGTCATGAGTACAATTTACACCCAGCTGAAACAATTCCTTCCAGTTTGAAGGCCATTTGATTTGGGGGAAAATAGTGTGCATTAGTTTGTAGTTGTCCTTGTAGATTGCTTATTTGACCCTATTAGCATTGGATGATTTGTCTCCATATTTACTAGCGCAACAATTATTCCAAAGGTTCCAACAAATGAATATTGGTGTAGCTTGTAGCAGTAGCTTGTGTGCTACATTGTTGTACTTAACTGACCACCATTGCACGATGAGCTGAGACAGTGACCTGTGATCTATTATGATTCCAGCAGCAGCAGCAAAGCTTTTCCACACGTAGGTAGCAAAATGTCCATTGTTGAAGATGTGTTCAATGTTGTCCAGCCCTGGCCTATAACTACAACAAAAACAATTTACTGGCTCATTGTCAAAGCTGATTAGTTTTTCGTTAGTAGGAAGTTTACAACGTAATGTTCTCCACAAAAGGAAAGAAATATTAAAAGGAATACTCTTGTGCCAAATGAATGTATTGAACATCGTCTTGGTCCTCTTCTCCCTAATCTCATTCCATGCAGAAGAGCATGTAAACATTCCATCACTGTTGAGTTTCCAGATGGCTTGGTCAGGGATATCTTGTTGAATATAGAGCTTTGTGGACAATATGTCAGCGAGGTAGTTGCTAGGAGCTTGTTGAGTGAGCATGTTCAAGTTCCATTGTCCCTCAATCCAAAATTCTGACACAGTGATGTTGTTAAGTCTATTGCTGTCGGAGGAGAACTGAGCAAGGGGTCAAACACCAAGCCAATTGTCCCACCAAAATGAGTAATTGCCTGAGTTGAGTTTCCATAGAATGTGCTCCCCAACCTTATGTTTATTATGCATCAGATGTTTCCAGGTCAAGGATTCTCCTGTGTCCCATTTCTTGCTAATAGAATTGGATCTTTGACAATACTTAGCCTTCAAAAAAACTCCCCAAAGGGTTTGTTTGGATCTAAAACACCACCATTGTTTGTATTGGAAAGCCTTGCATACATCCTTAAGATTCCTCATGCCAATTCCTCCTTCATCATAAGGAAAGCTTAAGTTTTTCCAAGAAGCCCAATGGTATTTTTTCTTCTCGTTTCTCCATCCCTAGAAGAAGTCAGCCATGATACTTTGAACTTGTTTTAGGACAGTAACTGGAGGGGTCACTTCTGATAAGAGGTGGATAGGTAGAGATTGCAACACATGTTTGACTAAAATTGCTCGACCTCCATAGCTCAACAATCTTGTGTGCCAACCTATAATTCTGCATAACACTTTGTTAATAAGATCAGAAAAATAAATAATTCTTGGCCTACCAACAAATAAAGGGCAGCCAAGATAAGTAAGAGGGCCCTCTTTCTGTTTGAAACCAGTGATTCTCTTGATCCTATCCTTAGTGCTATTGAAGGCACTAGTATGGACCATAAAGTGACTTTTGTCACTGTAAATAAGTTGGCCTGAGGTCTCTTCATAAGTCTTCAGGGTTTGCATAATAAGCATAAGAGTTTTCTGTCTTCCTGAAGTGAATAGTATAATATCATCCGCAAAGCTTAAGTGGTTCACTTGGGGACCTCGTGGTTCCATGAAAAAGCCAAAGTAATCCGGATTGCTGTGGAATCTGTTAAAAGATCTGGACAGGACCTCTGCACCTAAAATAAATAGGGCCGGGGATAATGGATCACCTTTCTTGAGACCTCAGGTGGAGTTAAAGAAACCATGTCTTTTGCCATTGACGATAATAGAATACCAATTGTTAGCCATGATCCTCCAAACCATATCAATAAAGACCTCATCAAACACCATTCTTCTTAACACCAAACATATATAGGACCAAGAGACCCTATCATATGTTTTGGCCATGTCTAATTTAATAATGGCATTGCTCCCAATATTAGGTTTCTTAATCTGGTGAATGATCTCTTGTGCCAACATAATGTTTTATGATATGCTTCTCCCTTTGACAAATCCAGATTGGTTAAGAGAAACCAGTTAGGTAGAATAGGACTAAGTCTAGAGCTTACTATTTTAGATATGATCTTGCTAGTGAAGTTGCTAAGACTGATAGGCCTGAATTCAGAGAGTTTGTTGGGGTTGTTCACCTTAGGAAGAAGAACAATGCAAGAGTGAAAAAAATATTTGGGAATCGTTTGACCACAAAAGAATGCATGGATGACATCAAGGAGGTCATGCTTCATAATATGCCAACATTTTTTAAAGAAATAACCATTCATCCCATCCGGACCAGCTGCAGAATTAGGATTCATAGAAAAAACCACTTCCTTCAACTCTTCCAGGTTAGGCATGATAGTCAGACTATTATTCTGCTCCTGAGCGACTATCCTAGGGATACACTCCAATGCACCCTCATTGATGAGTTTGTTTTCCCCTGTAAATATTTCCTGAAAATGGTCACAGGCAGTTTCAGCAATAATATCATCACCTTGTATCCATTCCCCATCTCCCCTGCTAAGCTTGTGAATGAATAACTTCCTTCTTCTTCCCCTTATCAGAGAGTGGAAGTATTTTGTGTTGCAATCACCCTCTATGAACCAATGTAATTGAGTCTTTTGTTTCAACATGGAATCTTTTATCTTCAAAAATCTGGTATACTCTGCATTTAGTTCATGAAGAATAGTCATGTTGGTGTCACTGGGTTCTTGAATCAGATTCTCCTCAGCAGTTCTGACCCTCTCTTCATACTCTCAGACATTAGTGAAAATGTCCCCAAATTCCTTTCTGGACCAGCTGCTAAGAGTGTTGGATAACCTTTTCAATTTCTGATGAAATCTCCACATGTTGTACCCTCTACAATCCTATCCCAGTATGCCTTGACTATGTCAAGAAACATAGGTTGGTCAGCCCAACAATTAAGGAACTTAAAATATTTTATAGGATCTTCCTTTCTAGGAGTCATTTCCATCAGTAGGGAGCAGTGATCTGACCCTACAGATGGCAAATGAGTGATGGTAGTCTGAGGCATCTTTTCCAGCCAAGCATCAGTAACTAGAGCTCTGTCCAGCCTTTTCCAAACTCTTTGGTGTATACCTTTGTTGTTGGACCAAGTATATTTCTATCCATTGAAGCCTAAATCCACAAGACCACAAGCTTAAATAACAGCAATGAATTCTAAACTTTTCCTCATATTGTAGGGAACTCCTCCCAGCTTTACTTCAATAGAGGTAATAACATTATAATCACCCACAGAACACCAAGGTTTGTTAGCTTCAGCAGCATGAGATAACATTATGTCCCATAAAGGTCTTCTACGATGATCTTTACACTTGGCATATACAAAGGTAATGTTGAAATGAGTCTGAAGTTCATTATGGCCAATGTCACAAGTAATTTGTTGCTCATCCTCTTCTAGTATTACACAATCAATGTCCATGTTCCAAAAAAGCCAAATTTTGCCATTGCAATTACTCACAGCATGCTCCAAGCTAGATGGTTTTTGAAATTTTGAATATGAGTAATGTCTGAGAAAGGTTCGACAATGGCAATGATAGAGAGTTGATGCATCTTCTTTAGTATTTTGATTCTTTCAATTACACCTTGAGTGTTGATCCCCCTCACATTCCATATAATTGTACTAATCATTGGGATGATCTGGAGGTAAACAATCTGGTATTTGGTCTGCCAGCAGTGACAGTGTTGATATCCTGGTTTTTGAAATGGAATTTATCATGATGTATGCCTCTAGGGGATAATCCCTGCTTATTAGTCACCTGTTGAATTTCATCTGCCAAACTTTGATCCGGGTGAGGACTGAAAGCTCTAATCAGTAGCTCACTAGTCTCATCATCCTCATCAGGGTCCCTGAGGGATTGATTATCCACATCAAGTTCATCTTCTGAGTTGTCAACAGCGTATTCATCAATTAAAGGGCCTTTATTCAATTGACAGTTTTCAGACCTTTTATCTGGAGGGACAGTAATAGGAGGAGTCATGTATTGTGCTCTTAGAGGAGTGATATCCATGCCCAGTTGGTCATCGACCATAATAAACTTCTTACAAACTTCCCATTTCTTGTGTTGTTTTTCTTATTGATCACTATTTTGTTGTGTGTTCTGTCTCTTTTTAGCAGCTTCTCTCATTTTCTTGCTAGGTTTGTTCTTGCTTTTAGGAGTGTTGTCTTGGTTACTGGTACTTGCTTTGGACCCCATATCTTTTGCCATGGAGCCTTTATTGTGTTCACCTGCAGGTCTGTCTTCCACTTGTTGTTTTTCCTTGTTATTTCCAGTATCACCATGTTTACCTGCTCCTGATTGTTCTTGTTGATGTACCTTCTGCTGATTTGACTTAGGATGTTGGACTGTAGTGGTAGTAGGAATTCTAGGGTCTGGATTATGGTCAAAGTGTGTACCCTCATGCAGAACATGATTCAAATTCCCCCCTTTGGACCCCCTTTCCTGCAAGTTTGTGAGTCTCTCATGACATCCCCCATCCATCCCTCCTTCAACTACTACAATGCCATTAAGATAGGAAGTATTGGGGCTTATGGGAATTGGGAGCATTGAGTCAATACATGTGCTCTTGTTATTTGTTTGGTTTCCCGTTTGCATGGCCTGTTCTTTTTTATTGTGGTCTGTTTCAAACCTGCTTTGTGTTCCTTGTGATGTTTTCCTTTCATTGTTGCTATGTCCCTGAATATCTTCAGTCTGCTTTCCCTGCATGTTAAGGTTAGTAAAAGAATTATGTTTAGGAATGTTGTTTATACCTGTTTGCTGAGCTGTGGGTTGTGGTTGTCCTTTTGATACTTTGTTATGTGGTGAGGTTGGCCTCCAAACTGCCTTCTGTGTTTTCTCCTCCTGTGGTTTATTGTTTCTTCTTCTTGACACTTGCCATTCTTCCTCCTTTTGTTGTTCAGTTGGTTGATGGTTGCTCCCTTCCTTAGTGTATTGGTGCTGTTGTTCCTCATGTTCCGATGGCCTGACTTGTCTGTGATCATTTCCTTGTTGCCCTTGTTCACCTTTATTTATGTTTTTCATTTATGCTCCTAACTCTTTTCTTCGTTTGAAGTCTTTATCCCTTATTTTGAAATTACAATCCCCTATCATGTGACCTTGATGTTTGCAGTATGCACAGTAAGGAGGAATATTTTCATATTCAATTGCTTGCCATCTCCCTATAGTGAGATCTTCATCATCCAAACCAATACAAACATGTCGAGGTCTAGCCTTGGTGAGGTCTACTTGGACTTTTACCTTGGCCATACTAGCTCTAGTTCGTTTAATGGAGGTTGTATCTAAATATAAGACTTTGCCCACAGACTCCAGCAAAGGAGTGATGAATTCCTTCTTGAAGTTGTGCCATGGTAGGCCTGGCAGCAGTACCCATATAGGAACAATGGGTGTTTCTTCTTCAGGTTTAAAGTTGGGAGTCCAAGCTTGTATTCTCATGAGTTTGCCTTCAATGGTCATTCTTTGTTGTGTCCATACAGTATTATAGTCCAATTCATTTTCCAAATCAATAAACACATGTCTAGCATTATAGTGAGCAATATTGACTCCACCATTCAGCTGAGTTTGTAGGATAAAGCTCTTCCTGATGAGTTCTATCTTTGGCATGGTGGTACTGAATTTACCTATAAGGGTATATTTACAGTCCACAGCTAATTTGTTCATGAAGTGATCCATATCGTAGATCACAGCAGGTTGGCCCTGTTTAGTAGTATGCCTGGGGGGAACAAGTTCTATAGAAGTAGTTTGTGTAGCATGAATTTGCCTGAGCCTAGCAGCTAGAGTCTGCACCACAGTGCTTAGCAGGCTCTATATTCTGATTATGTTTGGTATTTTGGTTCTCGTTGGGATTGCTTGGCTCTTTGGATTGGATGGCCTGATTTATTTGCTGACTCTTCTGATTGAGGCTGGTATGTTTATCAAAATTGCTAGAAAGTTTAAGGAAGTCATTATGATATTTATTTGGTTCAGCATTCCCTCCTTGATCAGATGGTTGAGATAAATTTTTACCTTTCACATTACTTTGCTGTCGATTAACTTGCTGTTGGGTTTCAGTGTCTCCCCTGCCTTTTCCCTACTCATTCCTCATAACATTCTTTTGCCCATTTGCATTGTCATTCACATGGACATCACTACTACTCAATTTAACCACCTTTCTACTAGAGTTAGGGTGAGAGGACTTACCTGCCTGAGTGTTCTCCACGCTTGGGTTTTTGCTTAATGAAGTGGTATTTGTTTGCTATTGTTCCTGCATATAGTCATGATCAAGTTCATTATTATACTTAGGAGTCTTACCTGGTCTTTGTTGTCCTTCATTGCTGGGAATTGTGTCCATTGGTTTCACTCCAAATGAGAAATGTGATGAACTCTCCACGTCAATGACTTCCAAATTAGCGGAACTTGTATTGTCCTGCTAATCATTTTGATCCTGGTATAGTCGCGTAGCTACATGTTTAGATGCCATTCCTATTTTTTATTTCTCTATAGCATTGTGGTCTTGTTTTTTACCATTAGGCCCTGCCTAATCGTGGGAAGACATCTCTTGCTGTTCTGCTTCAATTCTGCAGTTGAGTTCTTCAAGCTCATTTTGTGGATTGGTTGTAGGATTTGTGAAACTCATTTGAATCTCCTTCTGGCTGTGTTCCTGAGCTAAATTGGTGGATATGTTGATCAGGTGGATCTCCTCATCCAGCATACAATTGCCCCTAGTGGCGTCGTCGTCACCATCGACTGCTTGCTCACCGGAGTTCATGTCGCCGGTGATTTGACAGGCCATTTTACTTGAGATTGTAGTGAGATGTACCTCTTCACCAGGTGAACAATCCCCAGTGGTCAAATCGCCATGAAATTGGTGGGAACTTGGACGAATCTGAAGGCGCAGCTCAGGTGAAGTTGCGGCGATTTTCCCAGAAATCGCCTCATCAGATCTCGCAATTGGCGCGATGGAATCATGTGATTTTTGAATATGTTGTAGCCCTTGATTAGTAGAATCAATCCCACTAAATAGTTTTCAATGAATCAGCTTATCGCGATCTGGGGAAATAATTTTCTGAATCCCTTCCAGCTCCGTTTCAGAAATTGCGATATTCATCAACTCTGTATTTCATGAATTCGTGGAGTTGTAGGATGAATTAGATTGTGGTTCTTGGTGAGTTTTGTTCATCTCCTCAGAGCGCCTCAGATGGCTTTGGTCCGGCGGCCTGAAAAGGTTCACCGGCGGCGCACGCGGCATTCCAGCTGGTGAACTAGCGTTGGAACTGTAGCAGTTGTGCAGATTTTTGAGAGAGTCCCGCGTAGATGATATACCGTGAGATTACGGTATTTCTAATACATTTCACTTACAAGTTGTGTGTGTCTAGGGCCTTTTTGTATTGGTTTTTATGTATTTTTATCATGCTTTGCAGGAAAGTGTTCAGGCGCGGAAGCTTAGAGACAGCTGAAGGAATTGCAGAAAGAGGGCATCCACGGAGGTGATCTACGAACCGTAGGTCCATTCACGGTCCGTAGGTTATGACCGTAGATCAACAGGCATGGTATTGAGGACAAATCAGGGAAATCTGACCAAGTGTGGAACCACGGTGCCCATTGACAGTCCGTAGACTGATCTACTGAAACGACCCCAAAAATGCCCGAAAATGTGCTTCGGAAACACCTATAATTGTAATTTCCATATATCTCAAAATCCGTGCAAGATTTTGGAAATTTGACTTCATATTCTTATTCAGGGGGTAAAATTGAGTGGGAAATGGGTCTAACCCGAATTTTAGAGCAACCGTATCAAAATTCGAAAATCGCAAAAAATGTGATTTTCAGGGTCAACTTTAAAGGGGCATATCTCTTAGCACACAAGGAAATGGAAGGGTCACTACCTATTAAATTAAAGCCCTTCGAGTTATCTTTCCAATGCAATTGGTTTCACCTCATTTCGAGTTAGGATGAAGGAGTTATGACCATTTTCGTAAAACCTGTCCGGGCAGAATTTCAATTTCCAGTGAACTCCGTTCCTGTAGCGGCTGGGACGTTTTTCTTTTATAAAAAAGAGGATTGTCCCATACTTAGTTATATTTCTTT
>JAJOOH010072139.1:0-17115 GCA_029582605.1 Solanum gracilifrons
CTCAAAGGGCTTTCCATGGATATGCTATTGGCCACCCAATAATTTGTGTGCTAGGAGATATGACCCTCCAAAGTAGACCCTCGAAAAAGGCTTCACTTGGAAATTTCGAATTTTGATACGGTTGCTCTAAAATTTGGGTTAGACCCATCTCCCACTCAATTTGACCCCTTAAATAAGAATATGAATTCGGATTTTCGAAAAATGAAACGGATTTTTTTTTATAGCTAAACAAGTTTCTGGTAACTTCCGAAGCACATTTTTAAGAACTTTTTGGGTCATTTCACATATACACTAAACACTAAATCCAAAACCACATACCCTAAAACCTAAATCCTAAACTCTTAAACCTAAACCTAAACCTAAACCCTAAACCCTAAACCCTAAACCATAGACTCTCAACCCTAGCCCTAAATCTTAAGACCTAAATTCTAAAATCTAAACCCTAACCCTTAAACTTACAACTCTAAACCCTAAATCTTAAACCCTAAACTATATGCCCTAACCCCTAAACCCTATATGCTAATCCTTAAACCCTATTTCTAATCAAAACCCTAAACCATAATCCTAAACTCTACACCCAAAATACTAGCCCTAACCCTAAACCATAAACCCTAAAGCCTAAAACTAAACCTAAATCCAAAACCCTACACCCTAAATCCTAAACTCTAAACCCTAAACCCTAAACCTAAACCCTACACCCTAAATCCAAACTCTAAACCCTAGCCTAAACACTAAAACCTAAACAATAAATCATAAACTCTAAACCCTAAACCCTAAACCCTAAACCATAAACCCTAAATCCTAAACTCCAAACCTAAACCCTAAACCTAAACCCTACACCCTAAACCCTAAGCCCTTAACAATAAAGACTAGAACCTACCGAAAACCCTAAATCCTAAACTCTAATCCCTATACTCTAAACCCTAACCCATAAACCTTAAACCCTAAACCCAAAATTCTAAACTCAAATCCCTAAACAATAAAGCCTAACCCCTAAACTCTAAACCCTAAAACCAAAACCCTAAACCCAAAACCTTAAACACTAAACCCTAAACCCTAAACTCGAAACCCTAAACCTTATACCCTAAATCCTAGACCATAAACCACAAACCCTAAATACTAAACTTTAAACCCTAAACCATAAACCCAAAACCCTAACTACTAAACCTTAAACGCTAATCCCTAAACCCTAAACCTTAAGCCTTAATCCTAAACTTTAATCCCTAAGCACTAAACCATAAACACTAAACCCTAAACCCTAAACCCTAACCGTAAACCCTAAACCCTAAACCTAAACCCTATACCATAAACCCTAAGCCCTTAACAATAAACCCTAGACCCTACCCAAAACACTAAATTCTAAACAATAAATCCTAAACTCTAATCCCTATACCCTAAACCCTAACCCATAAACCTTAAACCCTAAACCCAAAATTCTAAACTCAAAGCCCTAAACAATAAAACCTAACCCCTAAACTCTAAACCCTAAAACCAAAACCCTAAACCCAAAACCTTAAACACAAAACCGTAAACCCTAAACCTTATACCCTAAATTCTAGAGCATAAACCACAAACCCTAAATACTAAACTCTAAACCCTAAACCATAAACCCAAAACCAAAAACCCTAACTACTAAACCTTAAACGGTAATCCCTAAACCTAAACCCTAAACCTTAAGCCTTAATCCTAAACTTTAAACCCTAAGCACTAAACCATAAACACTATAACCAAAACCCTAAACCCTAAACCCTAGCCCTAAACCCTAAACCCTAAACCCTAAACACTACACCTAAACCCTAAACCCTAAATCCCAAACCCTAAATCCCAAAACCTAAACCCTAAACCCTAAATCCTAAACCCTAAACCCTAAACCCTAAACCCTAACCCTAAACCACTAATCCTAAAGCCTAAACTGAATAACTAAACCCTAAACCCTATAATTGGAAACCTAAACCTTAAACCCTAAATCCAAAACCAAAAACCCTAAAGCCAAAACCAAAGACGCTAAACCTTAAACTTTAAACCTTAAACCCTAACCCTTAACCATTAATAACTATCCCTAAACTGAAACACTAAATTCTATACCCTAAACACTAAACCCTAAATCCTCAACTCTAAATCCTAAATCTTAAACTCTAAACCCTAAACCCTAAACACTACACTTATAAAACCTTAACCCTAAACTTAATCCCTTAACCCTAAATCAAAAACCCTACACCCTAGACCACAAACTAAAAACCATAAACCCTCAACCCTAAAACGAAAACACTAAAACATAAACCCTTAACCAAAAACCAAAAACTTGGAATCCTAAATACTAAAACGTAAACTCTAAACCCTAAACCTTAAACCCTTAACTCAAAATGCTAAACCCTAAATACTAATACCTAAAACCTAATCCCAAACCCTAAACACTAAACCCTAACCTTAAACCCTAAACCCTAACCCTAAACCTTAATCCTTAGACCCTAAACCCTAAACCCAAAACACTAACCCTAAACCCTAAACCCTAAAACCTATACCTTAAACTCTAAACCCTAAACCCTATACCCTAACCCTGAACCTAATCCCTAAACCCCAGACCGTAAACCCAAAAGATAAACAATAAATCCAAAATCCAAAACCCTAATCCCTAAACCCTAATCCCTAAACAATAAACCCTAAATCCAAAACCATGAACCCTAAAACCTAAATCCTAAACCATAAATTTTATATTCTAAATGCTAAACCATAAATCCTAAACCCTAAATCCTAAACTCTAAACCCTAAACCCTAAACCCTAACCCTCAACCCTAAACCCTAAATCATAGAACTTAAACCCTAACTCTAAACCCTAAAACATAAATCCTAGTCCCTAAACCCTAAATCCTAAACCCTAAACCCAAACCCTAAACATACAACCCGAAACCCAAAACCCTAAAACCAAAAACTTAAACCCTAAACCCTAAACCATAAACCCTGAACCCTAAGCTTTATGACGTAAACCCTAAACCCTGTATGTTAAATCCTAATCCCTAAACCTTAAACCAAAATTCCTAAATTCTAAACCCCAACCCTAAACCTTAAACCTTAAACCTTAAGCCCTCACCCAAATCACTAAACCCTAAACCCTAACCTAAACCTTAAATCCTTGACCATAAATCTTAAACTCTAAACCTTAAACCCTAAAACCTAAACCCTAAACCTTAAACGCTAACCCTAAACCCTAAAATAAAAACCCCAGACCATAAATCCTAAACCCAAAACCGTAAACCTTAAACCTTAAACGCTAAACACTAAACTTGATTCCCTAAAGCATAAACCGTAAAGCCTAAATCATTAACCCTAAACCCTAACCCAAAACAATTAATCTTAAAGCCTATAGTGAAAACCTAAACCCTAAACCCTACACTTGGAAACCTAAACCTTAAACCCAAAACCAAAAACCCAAAATCTTAAACCTTAAACCCTAAACCCTAACCCTTAACCATTAATTTTTAACCCTAAACTGAAACACTAAATTCTAAACCCTAAACTATAAACCCTAAATCCCCAATTCTAAACCCTAAACCCTAACCACTAAATACTAAACCCTTAACACCATAACCATAAACCCTAGGACCTATACCCTAAACCATACACCTTAAACCCTAAACCCTAACCCCTCAATCCTAACACTAAACCTAACCCTAAAACCTAAACCCTAAACCCTAAATCCTAAAGCCTAACCCTAAACCTTCCATCCTAAACATTAAACCTAAACGCTAAACCCTAAATCCTAGACTATAAACCCAGAACCATAAACTCTAAACCCTAAACCCTAAACTTCACATCCTAAACCCTAAACCCTAACCCTAAACCTTTCATCCTAAACACTAAACACTAAATCCTAGACTATAGACCCAAAACCATAAACTCTAAACCCTGAACTACAAACCCTAAAACCTATACGCCTAAACCCAAAACACAAAACCCGAAGCCCTAAACCCTAAAACATAAAAAATAAACCATAAACCATAAACCATAAACCTTAAAAAAAAAAAAAACTAAACCTTCAACCCTGAACCATAAACCCTAAACCCTTATCGCTGAATCATAAATCCAAAACCCTAAACCCTAAGACCTAGACCCTAAAATAAAAACACTAAACCCTAAACCCTAAACCATAAACCCTAAACCATAAACCCTAAACCCTGAACCATAAATTCTAAACCCTAAGACCTGAACCATAAAACCAAAATCCTAAACCCTAAACCCTAAATCCTCAACTCTAAACCCTAAACCGTAAACTCTAAACCCTAAACCCTAAACATCTTAACCATAAACCCTAGGCCCTATACCCTTAACCACAAACCTTAAACCCTAAACCCTAAACATTGCACCCTAAACCCTAAACCCTAACCCTAAACCATTAATTCTAAACACTAAACCTAAACCCTAAATCCTAGACTCTTAAGGCAGAGCCCTAAACTCTAAACCTAAACCATTTATTCTAAACCCTAAACCCTAAACCCTAAACCCTAAATCCGTCGCTTCCGTATTTACCAATTTTTTTCTCTCTCTAATTTCGCTCTCTACGCGGAATTTTCTCTAACTTAGCACTGCAGCCACAGCTTCAACGGCTACTTCCCCAGCTGAAATGGCGCGTGAGCCGCCGGTGAGCCTCTTTAGGCCGCCGGATCAATTCCAGCAGGAGCGCCAGGACCAGACGAACAAACCCCACCGAGAATCACCATCTAATTCCTCCTACAACTCCATGAATTAGCGAAACACTGAGGCGATGCATATCACGATTTTTGAGAGGGAAATGGACGGGATTCAGAAAATTATTTCCCAGATCGCAATATGTTAATTCATCAAAATTTATTCGAAGGGAATGATTCTACTAATAAAGGACTACAACATACTACAAAATCATTTTATTCCACCCTGCCAATTGAAAGATCTGAGGAGGCGATTTTTGGAAAAGTCGCGACTCGATTGCATGAACTGCGCCTCCAAATTCGTCCACCTTCTCAACAATTACATGGCAATTTGAACACTGGGGATTACTAACCTTGTGAAGAGGTACGTCCCACTGCAATTTCAAGAGAAATGGACGGCTCAATTGCTGGCGACATCGATTCCGGTGATCGAGCAGTCGAAAAGGTGAAATGTAACGGAGGCACTGTTAGGGGGAACGAGTCTCTGGAAGAGGAGGTCCACGTGACCAACATATCCATCCAGAGGCCCCAAAACTACAACCACAAGGAATTTCAGGCAAGTTTAGAGAATGTTACTATCAATCAACAAATTGACCTTGAAGAACTCAATTGTAGAACTGAAGCAGAACAGCAGGGGACAGCTTCCCAGGAATATGTTGGTCCTAATGGTCATACAAATAACGAAAATGATCAACAGGACAATATAAAATCTACCAATTTGGAAGTGATCGATATGGAGAGTTCATCACACTTCTCCTTTGGAGTTATACCAACGAAGAATATACCACACATGGAAGATCAGCAGAGGCCAGGTAAGAATGTCAATTACATCAATGAACTTGATTACAATCATATGCAGGAACAACAGGATACCAATACCAATTCACAAAGGAAAACTCTAAGTGAGGAGGACAGTCAACCAGGTAAGCTTACTCATTCTAATTCTAGTCAAAATGCTGTTAATCTGAGAAGTGGTGTTGGCCATGGGAATGATAATGCAATAGGGAAAAATAGTGTTATTTTGAATGACCAAGAACAGGGCAAGAGGGACACTGAATCTCTGCAGTAGGTTGATCGAAATCCAGGTGGTGAAAAAACTAGAAATCAACCTCAACTAACTGATCATGGAGGGAGGTTTGAACCCAATAACTATCACAAAGACTTCCCTAAAATTTCCAGCAACTTCGATAAACAGACCACTCTCAATCAAAAAAACCAGCAAACAACTTATCCCACTCAATCCAAAGATCCCAGCAATAACAATGATAATCAAAACACCAAACAGGACCAGACTACTGAACCTGCCCCCTATACGGCAGTACAAACGTTGGCTGCGAGACTGAGACAAATTCATGCGACACAGGCAACCTCTATACAGTTGGTCCCTCCTAGACACACTACTAAACAGGGCCAACCTGCTGTGATTTATGATATGGATGACTTCATGAATAAATTGACAGTGGACTGTAGATATACTCTTTTTGGTAAGTTTAGTACCACCATGCCAAAAATTGAACTCATTAGGAAGAGCTTCATCTTACAAACTCAGTTGAATGGGGGGGGGGGGGGGTCAACATTGCTCATTATAATGCTAGACATGTATTTATTGATTTGGAGATTGAATTGGACTATAACACAGTGTGGACACAATAAAGAATGACAATTGAAGGCAAACTTCTGAGAATACAAGCTTGGACCCCCAATTTTAGACCTGAGGAGGAAACTCCTATCGTTCCTATATGGGTATTACTTCCAGGACTACCATGGCATTATTTTAAGAAAGAGTTTATCACCCCCCTGCTGGAATCTGTAGGCAAAGTGTTATACTTTGATACAAGATCTATCAAAAGAACTAGAGCTAGTATGGCCAAGGTCAAAGTCCAAGTGGATCTCACCAAGGATAGACCTAGACATATTTGGATTGGTTTGGATGATGAGGACCTTACTATAGGGAGATGGCAAACAATTGAATATGAAAATATCCCTCCTTACTGTGCATACTGTAAACATCAAGGCCATATGATATGTGAGTGTAACTTCAGAATAAGGGATGAGGAATTCAAGTGAAGGAAGGAGTCAGGAATTGAAAAGAAAAGCATGAATAAAGGTGAATAAGACCAACAAGGAAATGAACACAGACACATCAAGAGGAAGGACCAGGTGGAGCAACAACATCAAAGCACCAAGGAAGGGCCCAATCAGCAACAACCTGAGCAAGAAAAGGATGATGAATGGCAAGTATCAAGACGAAGAAACAATAGGGCACACGAAGAAAAAATCCAGAGGATAGAATGGAGGCCAACCTCACCACAAAACAAATTGGCAAAAGAGCAACCAAACATCACAGCTAAACAATTAGGTATAACTAACATTTCTAATCATAATTCGTTTACTAACCTTAACATGCAGGAAAAGCAACTGAAGACAATCAGGGGCAGCACAGTAATAAAGGGACAACAACACAGGGAGTACACAGCAGGTCGAAAGCAGACCATAACCAAAAAACACAAGTACAACAATCAGGAAACATAGTGAATAACAAGAACACAGGTATTGACTCAATGCTCCCAACCCCTACTGACCCCAATATTCCATATCTTGAGAATGTTGTTGAAGTTGAAGAAGGGATGGATGGGGAATGTCAGGAGAAACAAACTAACATGCAGGAAGAGGGGGTTCAACTTGACCATGACTCAGGCCTCCAAACTCCTTCTACCACTAACCAGCAAAGAACCAACAAGTCACAGGTACAACAACAGCAACAATCAGAGACAGGAAACCAAACTAGCAAAACTAACAGTGACAAAGATCATACAGAGGGAAAATCTGTAGATAAGCAAAACAAGGGGTCTATGGCAAGAGATATGGGAGCAAAAGGAAGTACTAGCAACCATGAGCAGACACCCAAAAGCAAGAACAAACCTAGCAAAAAAAGGAGAGAGGCTGCAAAAAAGAGACAGAACCAGCAACAAGGTAGTAATCAGCAAGAGGAACAACAAACAAATGGGGAAACTTGCAAGAAATTTATTATGGTAGATGAGCAACTGGGCATGGACATTACTCCTTTGCAGACACAATACATTAATATTCCTCTCAATGTGCCTCCTGTTAAAAGACCTAAAAAATGTCAAATTAACAAAGGTCCCGTAATTGATGAATATGCTGTCGATAATTCAGAAGATGATCTGGATAGGGATAACCAATCTCTCAAGGACCCTGATGAAGATGATGAGACAAGTGAGCTATTGATAAGGGCTTTTAGTCATTATCCTGATGAAGGCATTGATGAAGAGATTCAACAGGTGACAAATAATCAGGGGTTATCTCCCAGAGGAATACAACATGATAGATTCAAATTCAAAACTCAAGACATCAACACTGTCACAGCTGGCACACCAAACACTAGGCCCTTTACTTCCAGATCAGCTCAGTGATTAGTATAATCATTTGGAATGTAAGAGGGATCAACACCCAAAGAGTGTTGGAAAGACTTCAAATGCTCAAAAAGATGCATCAACTATCTATCATTGCTATCCTTGAACCTTTTTCTGACACTACTCATATTCAGAACTTCAGAAATCAATTAGCTATGAAGCATGTTGTAAGTAACTGCAATTGCAAAATTTGGCTCTTTTAGAATATGGACATTGATTGTGTAGTTTTAGAGGAGGATGAGCAACAAATCACTTGTAATATCAGGCATAATGAACTCTAGAACCATTTCAACATCACCTTTCTGTATGCTAAATGCAAAGAACATCTCAGAAGACCTCTATGGGACAAAATGTTACATCATGCTGCTACAACCACCAATCCTTGGTGCTCTGTTGGTGACTACAATGTCATTTCTTCCATTGAGGAAAAGCTGGGATGAGTGCCATACAACATAAAGAAGAGCTTGGAATTCATTGCTGTGGTAGAAGCTTGTGGCCTCATGGACTTAGGATTCAATGGGAAAAAATTTACTTGGTCCAATAACAGGGGTATACACCACATAATTTGGAAAAGACTAGACAGGGCTTTAGTCAATGATACTTGGCTGGAAAAAATGCCTCAGACTACCGTCACTCATTTACCCTCAGTAGGATCTGATCATTGTCCCTTACTGTTGGAAATGATTGTTAAAGAGGATAAGCACTTGAGGTATTTTAAATTCCTTAACTGCTGGGCAGATCAACCCAGTTTTATAGATACTGTTAAAAATTGTTAGGAAAGAAATATTGAGGGTAGCAACATGTGGAAATTTCATCAGAAACTAAAAAGGTTATCCAACACCCTTAGCATTTGGTCGAGGGGAGAATTTGGTGATATTTTCAGCAAAGTCAAGGAGTATGAGGAGAAACTCAGAACTGAAGAGGAGAAATTCATTCAGGACCCCACTGATAACAACAGGACCAGACTTCATGAAACTAATGCAGAGTATATCAGATTCCTGAAAATGGAGGCCTCTATTTTGAAGCAATGAACTCAGCTTCAATGGTTTAATGAGGGTGATGCTAACACTAAATATTTCCATGCTTTGATAAGAGGAAGGAGAAGAAGACTATGTATCCATAAACTTATCAAGGAGGATGGAGAGTGGATACAGAGAGATGACAACATTGCAGAGGCTGCTTGTGTCCATTTTCAAAATATGTTCACAGGAAGGGACAAGCGTATCAATGAAAATGCTATTAGTTGTATACCCAGGATGGTCAGCCAGGAACATAATGATAGGCTTTCTACCATGCCTACTCTGGAAGAACTGAAGGAAGTGGTTTTCTCTATGAACCCAAATTCTGCAGCTGGTCCAGACGGGATGAATGGTTATTTTTTTCAGAAATGTTGGCACATTATCAAGCATGATCTCCTTGGTGTCATTCAAGAATTCTTCTGTGGCCAAATGATTCCAAAATATTTCTCTCATTCTTGCATTATACTATTACCTAAGGTAAACAATCCCAACAAACTCACTTAGTTCAGGCCCATCAGCTTAAGCAATTTTATTAACAAGATCATATCTAAGTTGGTAAGTTCTAGACTTGGTCCTATTATACCTGAGTTAGTTTCCCTCAATCGATTTGGTTTCGTCAAAAGGAGGAGCATCTCAGAGAACATCATGCTAGCCCAAGAACTTATCCATCAGATTAAGAAGCCCAACATTGGGAGCAATGTCATCATCAAATTGGACATGGCCAAAGCATATAATAGGGTCTTTTGGTCCTATATATGATTAGTGCTGCGAAGAATGGGGTTTGATGAAGTCTTTATTGATATGGTTTGGAGGATAATGGCCAACAATTGATACTCTATTATAGTCAATGGCGAAAGACATGGTGTCTTTCATTCCACCAAAGGTCTCAAGCAAGATGATCCATTATCCCCGGCCCTGTTTATTTTAGGTGCTGAGGTCCTGTCCAGATCATTGAACAATCTCCACAGAAATCCAGATTATTATGGTTTTTTCATGGAACCTAGAGGCCCCCAGGTGAACCACTTAAGTTTTGCGGATGATATTATACTTTTCACCTCAGGAAGACAGAAAACCCTCAAGCTTATTATGCAAAGCTTGAAGAGCTATGAAGAAACCTCAAACCAGCTTATTAACATTGACAAAAGCCATGTCATGGTCCATAAGAGTGCTTTCAATAGCACTAGAGATAGAATCAAGAGAACCACTGGCTTCAGGCAGAAGGAGGGCCCCCTAACTTAGCTTGGTTGCCCTTTATTTGTTGGCAGACCAAGAATCATTTATTTTTCTGATCTTATTAACAAAGTGTTGTGCAAAATTACAGGATGGCATACAAAATTGTTGAGCTTTGGTGGTAGAGCAATTTTAGTTCAGAATGTGCTACAATCTATGCCTATCCATCTATTATCAGCAGTTACCCCCCCTGTTACTGTTCTAAAACAGCTCCAAGGCATTATGGCTGACTTTTTCTAGGGATGGAGGAATGAGAAAAAAAAGTACCATTGGGCTTCATGGAAAAATCTAAACTTTCCTTATGAGAAGGGAGGTATAGGTATGAGAAACCTTAAGGATGTATGTATAGCTTTCCAATACAAACAGTGGTGGTGCTTTAGATCCAAACAAACTCTTTGGGGGGATGTTTTGAAAGCTAAATATTGTCAAAGATCCAATCCTATTAGTAAAAAATGGGACACAGGCGAGTCCTTGACTTGGAAACACTTGATGCATAATAAACATAAGGTCGAGGAACACATTCAATGGAAACTCAACTCGGGCAATTCCTCTTTTTGGTGGGATAATTGGCTGGGTGTTGGACCGCTGGCATGATTCTCCACTGACAGCAATAGGCTCAACAATACAACAGTAGCAGAGTTTTGGATCGAGGGATAATGGAACGTGAACAAACTCATTCAGTAAGCTGCTAACGACTATCTCGCCAACATTCTATCCACAGAACTTTATGTACAACAGGAAATCCCTGATCAGGCCATCTGGAAACTTAACAGTGATGGAAACTTTACTTGTTCATCTGCATGGAATGAGATCAGGGAGAAAAAGACTAAGACCATATTCAATACATTCATTTGGCACAAGAGTAAACCTTTAAAAATTTCTTTTCTTTTGTGGAGAACCTTACGTGGTAAACTTCCTACTAACGAAAAACTAATCAGCTTTGGCAATCAGCTAGCAAATTATTTTTATTGTTCTAATAGGCCTGGTCTAGACACCATAGAACACACATTCAACAATGGACATTTTGCTACTTACGTGTGGAAGGCTTTGCTGCAGCTGCTGAGATTATAACAGATCATAGCTCCTTACCTCAACTCATCATGCAATGGTGGTCGACCAAACACAACAATGCAGCACATAGGCTGATATTACAAGCCACGCCTATATTCATTTATTGGAATCTGTGGAAGAACAGATGTGCTAGAAAATATGGAGGAAAACAGTCCAATGTTAGTAGAGTTAAATATGCCATCTACAAGGATAACTACAAAATCATGACCACAACATTCCCTCAAAACAAATGGCCTTCAAATTGGCGAGAGCTGCTCCAACTAGGGGAAAGATGCATTCATGACACCAAAGTTACTATGGTCAAATGGATAAAGCCTCCAAATCAATGGGTCAAGATCAATACAGATGGCAGTGCACTGTGCAACCCAGGCAGAATTGGAGCAAGGGGCATCCTAAGGGATCTGGATGAAGAATTGCTACTATCCTTTGCTACCCCGTTGGGAGAAGATACTAATAACCAAGCTGAAATAGAAGCAACCATATTTGGCATGACCTGGCTTTTTCATCTCGGCTACAGGAATGTCATTTTGGAGGTGGGCTCGCAGCTCCTCATGTATTGGATCATGCTTAGAGCTAAACCCCCATGGAGCATTAACATACAGCTACAGCAAATTCAAGAGCTCATCAAACAGACCCGCAATTTCAAGTGCAAACACATCCTACCAGAAGCCAATTTTGTGGCAGATTCATTATCAAAACATAGTCACAAAATCACAAATCCCCAAATATATGATAATACTCAACGATTACCAAAGGAAACAAGAACTTACTACCAATTAGACAGACTAGGGATGGTTAACTTCAGGAGAAGGAAAACTAAAAGAATCAAACAACCCCCTTGATTTTGGATACCACTTTTCAACCTAGCTATGATTAAAACTATAGCTCCTTGAATAGGTCTTGTTTTTATTTTAGTTTATTTTGTTATTGTAAAGGGAGAGTCTTCCTTATTTACGATTCCTAGAATCTTTGTATCGAGAGGAGTCCCCTCTTAGGTACCTAGTTTCTTGGTTTATCTTTTTTGTAAGGTGATGAGTTGACTAACCTTAGGTGAGTTAACTACTGAACCACCATAGGTTCGGAGGTTAGGTTTATGTCCCCCTCCTTGTACTTTTTGCTTTATTTATGTAAAGGCCTGGGGGTGTTGCTAATCCCCTAACCCCTCCAAGGGTCATTAAAATAAAAATATTTTTAAAAAAAATAATTAAAGAAACCCTAAATCCTAAACTCCAAACCCTAAAAACCTCTAACCCTAAACCAAAAATCCTAACCCTAAAACCCTACCCCTAAAGCCAAAACCCTAACCTTAAAGTTTAAAACCTAAATCCTAAACCCTAAGCTTGGAAACCATAACCTTAAATCGTAAACCATAAAACCTAAACTCTAAACCAAGAAACCCTCTACCGTAAACCCTAGACCGTAAACCCTAAACTCTAAACCCTACACCATATATATGGAACCCAAAACCTAAACTGTAAACCCTAAATACTAAACTCTAAACCCGAAAACCCTACACTCTAAACCCTAAACTCTAAACCATAAACCCTAAACCCTAAACTCCTTAACTATAAACCCTAAGCCCTATACCCTAAACATAAACCTTAAACTCTAAACCCTAAACCCTAAACCCAAAACTCTAACACTAAACCCTCAACCCTAAACCCTAAACCTAACCCTATAACACAAACCTTCAACCCTAAACCGTTTACTTTGCACCCTAAACACTAAACCCTAACCATAAACCCTAAACCCTAAATATTAAACTCTAAACACTAAACCCTAAACCCTAAACTCTAAATCATAAACCCTAAAATCTAAACCCTAAACCCTAAACCCTAAACCCTAAACCATAAAAAATAAACCCTAACCCTAAACCATATATCCTAACTCGTAAACTCTAAACGCAAATTTTTTTCTCTCGCTAAACTCTCTAACTAAGACAAACGCTCCAACAGTTGTCTCTAACGACTAACAATACAACAGAAACGCGCGTCGCCGGAATGGCGCGTGAGCCACTGATGGAGTCCCACCGGCCACCGGACCAACATCCATCGGAACACCGTGACAATGGCAAGAATCCCCAGTTATCCACGCTGCATTATACATGCCATAGCTCCTCGAAATCGCAAGATACAGATGCGGTCAACACAACATTTTCGAAGAAGGAGCTGGAAGGAATTAGAAAATTTAATCTCCACGATGCTTCTGGATTGAATCTTGGAAAAGTGTTAATGGCCTTAGAATCTACTATTCCTGAGCTACAACATAGCAAAAAATCACTTGATTCCACCATTCCAATCGACAGCAAACGTGAGGCGATTTCAGTGAGAATCGCGACTGAATCGCCCGAGCTGCGCCGTCAAGTTCATGCCACCTCCGGTCAAATTCAAGCTGAGTCAACCACTAGGGATTAATCCCCTCATGATGGCATACATCCCACAGAAATTTCAGTCCAAATGGATGGTGGAATCGCCGGCGGGGAGAACTTCGGTGAAAAACAAACTCAGATCGCCGGAGTTCATGAAAGTTCTGGGAATGTGAACTCTTCCCCTCCTTTAGAAACCCATCTTGCAGAGATTTCAAGCAATTTTGATGGATAAAACATCACTAACAACCATGTTAATTGATCAAATGATTCTATGAAGAATGTCCATGAAGGGACAAGTCGGAAAATGCATAACACTGAAGGGAGTAACTCATTACCAACCTCACCTGTAGAAATCAATATCCAACCAGCTGCAAATCATCAGTTAGGGGCAAGGACTTCACACGAGGCAGAAAATGCAATGCAAGAAAATGGTCTGGATGAGCAGCAGGCCAATGATCAAGCTACAAGGATTCTTAATTCTGAAAATTCATCTGATGAAGCTCATTCTTCTAATTTTTCATTTGTATTAAAGGTAATTCCAATAGCATAACTTCAATTCCAATTATCTATCCCATGCAGGTCGCAACAGCAAAGGACAAGCCAATTGATGATAATGGACAGGTGCAGTGTCAAATAAGGGATCAACCAGGCCCATTGAAGCAATCTACAGTCAAGGAATTACAGAAAGGTATTGCAGCTGCAAAGATCAATACTCAATCGTTGGTTGCTAACACTGAAGCTCAGTTACACAATGTGAGAAATGAGCACATCTGTAGGACTGTTGAAGAGTCGAAACAGGTACAAAACCAAGGTCACAAAGACAAAAAAGGAAAGCAGGACCAGTTGAAGGAAATAAATCAACAAGGAGGCAAAAATAGAACTCATGATAGCAACGACAGAGCCAACGTGGACTATCACAGCAACTTTCCCAAGATTTCTAACAACTTTACTAGATATGTCTCTAATCCACAAAGGAATAGAGATGTTGACTCCAACGTGAACAATGATATAGCTCAGAACAATGGGAATCAACTGCATGGTCAACAACAAAGCCAGGATCAAAACAATAACAAATTGGACAGAACCCCTGAACCTGCTACTTTCACCATTGCCCAATCTTTTGCTGCTCGTCTAAGGTACAATCTAAAAATGAAATCCCTATTGTTTTGGATGCTCCTATACATACTGTTAAACAAAGGCTTCCAGCTGTTTTATTTGAGGAGACTGATTATAGTATTAAGTTGGCTGAATTTTGTAAGCATACTCTAGTTGGTAAATTGACTAACACCATGCCTAAAATGGAGTTGATTAGAAGAAATTTCACCCTTCTGACCCAGCTAACAGGGGGCGTGAAAATTAGTCATTATAACTCTAGACATGTGTCCATAGATCTTGGTAATGAATTTGATTATGTTACGGTGTGGACTAAACAAAAAATGAGTATAGAAGGTCAAATTATGAGGATTCAAGCTTGGACTCCTGAATTTACTCTGGAAGAAGAAACTCCTATAGTTCCTATTTGGGTAGCCTTACCTGAACTCCCGTGGCACTGTTACAACAAAGTTCTTTTGTCTACTCTCCTGGAATCTATTGGAAAGGTTTTGTACTTAGATTCCCCAACCTCCCAGAGGACTAGAGGCAGTATGGCCAGGGTGAGGGTCCAGATTGACCTAACTAAAACCAGGCCTCCTCACATCTGGATGGGGTTCAATATTTCTGACCCAAACAAAGGGAGATGGCAAAAAATCCAATATGAAGGCATTTCGGATTATTGTATGTATTTTAAACATCAAGGACACATGGACAATGTGTGCACCATTAAAAGGAGAGCTGAGGAATTGAAAAGGAGGAAGGAAATGGAAACTGAAAAACAAAACAAAACGAAGAGTGTACAAAACAATGGTATAACAGAAACAGGTACTAGGCAACAAGACCATCAACGCATAGTTCAAGAAAAAGTTTACAGAGATGGTGAGGTCCAAAGTCAAAATAAGGTACAGCAGCAGCACACAAACCAACAGCAGAAATCCAAGAAGGGACTGCAGAACCATCATGAGCAGGCAGTAGATCAGGAAGAGCAATGGCAAGTTCAGAAAAGGAAACAAACAAAAAACCAAGAGCAAACACCTCCCAAAATGGCATGGAGACCTATATCAACACAAGATAAGACAACCAAGAGCAGCATGCAGCAGGAACCTTCTACAACAGGTATACTATCTAATATCCCTACTCATAATAATTATACTAACTTATTAATGCAGGAACAACCAAACAAAGGTATTGCTGGGGACAACACCAATAAAGGAAAATCAGCTCAAGAAGTGCAAATAATTAAAGGTTCAACAGCTGACTCACCTAAGGAATCCAATCATAATACAACAATTGTGATAAAAGATCATGTCAAAGATAATTGTTATAACAAGACTTCAGGTATTGACTTATCTCTCCCAGTACCCCATTCCCCCCAATATTATCTATGTTGATGCTGAAAATTTTGATGAAGTTTGTGGAGGAATGGATGGAGGGTGTCAGGAGAAACCTACTAAATTGCAGGAAAGGGTTACCAAATGGGGGAGTTTGACTCTTGTTCTGCATGAGGTTATCCACACAGACCATAGGATTGACCTTAGAGCCTCTGCTACCCCTATATCAGTTCAAAATTCCCAGAATGTTCAAGAAAATGTTAACAAAAATCACAAAAGGCAGATAGCTGACACTGGTCAAGTACAGAATGAGCCAGTAGATCCTACAGAACAGTGTACTAAAGTTCAGAACAGGGGCACAGAACAGATACAGAATACTACTGATCCGCCAGGCAAAGTTACAATAGGGAATCTGCAAGACCAGAATGAGGCTCAAAGGAAAACTCCTAACAACAAGTCTCAAGGCAAAAGTAGTAAGAAGAAAAGGAATGCAATTAAAAGAAGACAGGAAGCAGAAGCTGCTAGGCAGGGTATAAAGGAAGGGACTACTCACAAATCTCATCCTCAAGGGAAAACTCATAAAAGTGCAGACAATGATGAGTACAATGTTGTTCCATCTGAGGATGAGTTTGACCAGGACACTCAATCCTTGGGGGAAAATAATAATGAGGAAGATGAGACTAGCATTCACCTAATCAAAGCATTTGGATCCACTCTACAACAAGAAGAACTCCAAGAGGTCACTGATCAACAGGGTCTGTCTCCTAGGGGCAGATTAAACTCCAAACAAGCCAACAACAACACATCTGCTAACTCTAGCAGACCCAATACCAGGTCCAGGAGTAGAGGTTTTTAATGATTACAACTCTTTGTTGGAATGCCCGGAGT
>JAJOOH010072142.1:0-19867 GCA_029582605.1 Solanum gracilifrons
GAATTGAGAGATGCCAATTGAAGCTTCCGATTTACTTCAAATAAATCCCCGAAATTCGAACTCCAAGTCAATATCACAAAATAATAATTATGAATTTATGAGAGATTGAAAATTAAGAGATTTTATAAGATATTAATGAAATAATTTGTGAATTTGTGATTTAAATGAAAAAATATGGGTATATTTATAGTGTTAAGGGGTAGAGAGGGGTGGGGGGACTGTTTGGAGCCATTTTGGGCCCCAGCCCAACGTCTAAAAGGGCCCAACGGCTCTATAAAGTTCAATTTAAAAAAAAAAAAAATTAATTAATTGACCGTTGAACCGGACCGGAACCGGTTCTTATCGAACCGGATCAACCGGATAAAAAACTGGGTTCCATTTCGGTACCGGTTCCGGTACCTATAAGACCGGTTCCTTACCGGTTCAACCGGTACCGAACTTACCGGTACGGGAACCGGACCGGACAAAAACCGGTCCAATTGCCAGCCTTAACTCCACCTATTCTTCTCACAACAAGATACATATGCTACTAAAGAGTGACAATACTAAACTATTATTATGCAAAGTATCATTTTCATAGGAAACAAACAACTAAAGCAAGTGCAAAAACCGAGTTGGTCGGGTATGCTGAATTGAATGGTGAAAATGCGAAGAAAAGATGATGTTTGTCTTTTAATTTTAGTGGATTGGGTCTAGTAAGAGTGGCTTTGGATTGGGTTATATATTTGATTAAAATTAGGATAAATTACCTATATACACACCTTTATTTTCCATAATCTCTATTATTCCCTATCATTTTAAAATATTTTCAAAATCCCTCTTTTTCCTTCCAAACCCCATTGTTCCTGGATACATAAAGTTGTACACGTTTCTCTTCCCATTTTTACTCCTTATTTCACTCCCTCAATCTCTTCCTATTTTTACTGACTCAATCTCTTCCTATTTTTACTCCCTCAATCTTTAATTCCTTCATTTTTTAATTTTCAGATTTGTTGTCTCTCCTTTCAGTAAGATCGCTCCACAATTTTTTTCGAAGAACACAAGTAAGTCTTCGCTCCACATTTTTTCCAAAGAACTACCAGATCTCCTCCCTTTCCACCTTCACAAAATGCATAAGGGAAAGGTGAAAGAGATGATGTATCCACATTGCTCCTTGCAAACAATTCGATTCCAGGGGATCCTCTTTTGCTGGTGAAACTACATTATGAAATGGAAAGAAGTAGTCTCTACCAAATGTATCATTTTATTATGTATCAAGTGTTGCTATGTATCTTCTACGATTATTCAAATTTAGAAGAATATGTATCCGTACACAATACCAAATTATATTCGTGATAAATTTGTGAGCGGAGAAATCGAGGAAGGACACATGCTTGAGCTTTAAATCTACTGTTGAAAAAATGTCCAAAAAAGAGGGGAAAAAGTTGGTTCTACCATTACACTACTATCACTGTAAAAGATACAGATTTTCAATGTATCTCATTTATTTTTATTCTTAAATTACCCTTTGTTAGTGTCACTGACCTGATACATCACTGTCACAGTAACCTTTGTTTTATGCAATGTATCATATTCATATTTAAGGTGTTGATATATAACCCTAATATTGTTGAATATTCGATTAGTTTTAGCATATTCAATATAAATGTTGTTGATACATAAACACTACATAATGTGTCATTTGCATGTATCAAGTTCTTTAATGTATCATCAATCTTATTCAAATTTGAAAGGCTATATAGACAACAATAAATCAATTGTGTGTTATGTATCTGCACTCTTTAATATTTGTTCAGTCTTACCCAACTTAGAATGCAATGTATATGTACATATTACCCAATAATAATCTTGATTTATAAATCGTAATGTTCTATAACTGGAGCACTGTGTATCAGATCCAACAATAGGTATATGATACATATCCATTATTTGAAAAACAGTCTTATTTATCATATAATTTGCACATATATAACTAATTATGTACTTCAAACTAAAATTTGATTAAGACTAAAAAAGGAATACAAAGAAATGTGAAGGAACGAATAACCAAGACATAATTTCTTAGAAACCTCTTATTTGAAAACAATGATGAGACTAGATTATATATGATAGTCAACACATCTATTTTTATGTGAATTAGGAGTTGTTAATTCTTTAAATAAACAATATATTATAATAAAAGAATACAAATTGCCAATTTTATGATAAAGAGAATTTAATAATATTTTAAAATTTAGCTAATGGTTCCATATATAAATAACGCATTCATTTGATATTAAGGTGCCTTTTTTGTTTCGAAAATTTTCTCTCATAGTTTAAATATTTTTTTGGCGTAAAAAGAAAGTGAATATTTCCTTCCTTTTTTGTTTTATTTTTTGAAAATTTATTTTGCAAAAGAATTTTAAAAATAGTAAGCGAAGTTTGGTTTGGTAAAAGTTTAAATTTTAAAACTACATGTATCTCATACTTAATAACTATCACACAGTAATGTATCATCCACAAAAATCCAAGATTGATATATATTTATATATATATTAATGTATCATCCATAAATTTTCTTGATCAAAACAAGTAATTTACATATCTTGATTGTTACACTATTTATAATATGTACAATATACACAATAATAGTCTGATACATTTATACAAATTTGTGATACACACTCGATATTCAAAACGTATTTGATTCATCTCAATTGTTAATCCATTTATTACATGTCTCATATACACTATATTATGTTGAAATAGTTTTATACAAATCACATCCAGATACAAAATAATGACCACATCATAATCTATAGATACAAAATTACTATGCACATGCGTCGTTTACCACTAATGTATCATGACTTACATGTTCACATCAAAACGACAACATAAAACGTCTTCTTCAACCTTTTGCAACAAAGTCTTAACTTGTCCCCTCAATAAATCCTCGCAAGATCCAGGAGTAACCAAGTATTTAGCTTGACAAGTAATCATTTTTTGGATATTTCTGAAGATAGGGTCTCTAAATTCCCCATAGCAAGACCAACAATGGGGGAATCATTCGTTATATCAATCAATGGTGATTGTTTCCCATTTTTGTTTCTTGATTTCATCAATATTTTCTTCTAAAATTCTTCAATTTTCTCTAAACAAGAAATGAAATAACTTTTCTGAAATCAAATTAAAATTTAATAACGAAAGATGAAAAGAGGGAATAGAAACTTACTAGTTGACAGAGGGATTCTGTTAGCAATGTTAGCAGCAGCCAAGGTTGTCCAATTAGTTTTGCGTGATACATTGAATTCAAATTACTCGACGATTTTGAATTGATGATTTGAAATCATGAATCGTTTGTCCAATCATCTACAATGGAGGATTTGAGATTCAAAATTTCGAATTGATAGAGAAGATGAAATTTTGATTTTTGAATTTTGTGAGGCTGTTACAGATTGGAATGAAATGATATCAATCTGTCTGCGTGATTTGTGGGAAAAGAAAATCAGTTCTGCCCGATTTGTGGGAAGAAAATCAGCTATGCGTGATTTGTGGGAAAGAAAATCAATTTTACATTAATATTTCATATTAAGCTCAACAAACAAGTTTATGATGTATCATATATAATGTATCCGGAGGAAACTTATGTATTCGGATGTCTGATTTTTAAGGAATTTTTGTAAAATAGAAAAGAGTAGGGATAAATGTAATTTAGGGTCTTATATTATGGAATTTAGGTAAATTATACGTAAAATTAATGACTCATATTTTAAAGGGAAAATTACATAAATATACAACTTAAGAATATCATAATCTTTAAAATTTCCTATCATTTAAACAAATTACAAAAATCCCTCTTGGATATATCCAGATCCCCTCTCAGATACATCCCTCTCATTAAGTAATGTATCATTTGCAATGTATCAGACAACCAAGGAATGTATTCGAGAGCAATGAAAGAATTGAGATTTTGTTAATAGGGGAAACTTTCAGGATAGAATGTAAGTAGCCCCCAAATGTATGAGATTTCGGTAAGTTATACAATTTTAAAAGA
The DNA here is from genome assembly GCA_029582605.1 of Solanum gracilifrons. Lineage (NCBI taxonomy): Eukaryota > Viridiplantae > Streptophyta > Magnoliopsida > Solanales > Solanaceae > Solanum > Solanum gracilifrons. The sequence goes on from JAJOOH010072142.1 coordinate 4,037, forward strand.
TATCCTAGTTGGCAAGCTTAGGTGGCGGAATTAGTGGCCTATCACATCACTATTGTTAACTCTTGAGGGTAGTCTTTTGGGGTAACGGCACGGATATTTTTGCTCCCAAAATATAACGAAGGGTATAAGTGATTTATTTAGCATAGTTTAAGGGTCATTTTGATCCTTTTCTGAAATCTGAACGATGAAGATTCATACCTCAAAAACAAACAAACTTAATGACCAAAATCTGAATAATTAAGATTAATCATTCATTAAGTGCAAACAAATAAGGCCTAAAAGTACTAAGTCATGTCAAAAATAAGTACGGTTAATAAATAGTAGTTACATAATTAAATACTAAAGAAGAAAAATTTAACCAATGCAAAATTAAAGAATATACATCTAATATTACTGTTATTCTTAGGGTGTGTGGTATGAAGGAAAATATTTTCTTGAAAAATAAGTGGTTTCTTACTTATTTTCATGTGTTTGGAAGTAAAAAGTATCATACTAAAAGTATTTGTATATATTTAACAAGAATGGGTGGGACTAGGGTGAGGGGTTCTGGTGCAGGAGCGTATCTAGGGGGGGAGGGGGGTTTTCTGGTTCACCTGAACTCATGCTCCACTCTCTAGATGATATATAGTAGTGTTATAATTTTTAAAAAATAGTTAAATATAGAGGTGTGAACCCATGTTCAAAGTATCATATAATAATACGATGATGATTGAGTGTACCTTTCTAAGTAAGGATAGAAATTTAAATCTTTTTTGAGTAACACCTCTCCAAGTGGTTATCGGTAACACTTTTGGCATTTTTATTAATTTTCTTTTCTTTTTTTTTTGCCTTACTCTTTTAGAATTTTCAAGTGTGTTACATTGGGAATTCCTAAAAAAATTAGCACTGTGAAATTTTTATATAATTAAATCAAATGTGTATATTAAAAATTAAAATTAGTAGTATTATCTATTTTGGACCTATAACTTTTATTATTTAACAGTTCAGTGATAAGAACTTAAAGATAAAATCAGTCAAATTTATATTTTAGATACATCTTTTCGTAATAGTACACTCATCCTTCCGAAATCTTGAATTCGCATTTGTTGTGGTGGGGTTGGGTAAGGTGGTAGAGTGGGTGTGGGTGGTGGTGGATTTGTGATTGGGTGGACGATATGTGGTTGTGGGGTGAGTAATTGTGAGGGTGGAGGACACCATCCCACTTGTTTTCCTTACTTTCATTAAGAAAATTATTTTTTTTATTTTCAAAGAGCTTGTTTTTCTAAAAAAGTATTTTCAACTTTTTTACCCAAATGAACATAAGAAAAAATATTTTTAACCGAACACACCCCTACTGTTGAAATCATTTCTTTTGTTAGTATTAGTGTAATTGGTTTTGGTTTGAGCAATATTTGAGTTAATAACATGCATGTATAACTATAAATTTATTGGATTATTCAAAATTCTAAGTCCAAACTTGAAATAATATATTAAAAGGATAAGAACTATAAAAAAAAATTAAAGAGATATTTATAAAATGCATAAAATATTTATAAAAGTTATAAGCATGTAATGTCGGATTGGTTTGGTTCGTTTTGACTTTTTTTTTTAAGTTAAAATCAAATGAAACCAATTATATATATATATATATATATATTCGAAACCAAACCACTAGTCGAGATAAATTTTTTTCTCGGTTTGACTCATATTATCGATTTGATGTGATTTGTCAATTTTATTTGTACACCCTGCTAGGCAGCATTCAAGAATTTAGTATATTTGGATGATTTGCTTGAGGCCTGGGGAAAGAACCTTTTGCCAATTTACATGCAAGCTACAAATGATTTTTAAAATCACAGATCAGCTTAGGCTCTTTACAAACTATTATGAGTATATCTTTTGTACATGTTCCTTGTAGTATCCTAATTTTTCCAGCTTAATTACAACAACATATGTGAAATTTGAATATTTTTTAGTGTCTCGAAATGGCAAGTCATAAAATTTCTTGAATTTTTTTAGTGTTTACTTGTTCACACGAGAAGTTGGAAGACATAGATGTCAGTTGAGACCAAGTTAAAACGTGGTGTTTATGTATTATGCCAAATAAAAATGTAGATGCTTCATAAAGGTACTTTTCTAAACAGCCTAAATAGTCAAAAGATCCCTTTCTCTTTTTCCATTTTAAAGTTTGCACCATAATATTGACAACATATCTGGAAAACAGATATTAAGCATATTCCTCAACTTTGAAGCTGATTTGATTTTCAAGATTTTACATTTCAATGCCTGATTGAAATATAGTAGCAAACATGAAGAGCCTATATATGTATGTATGAACCTATGTACAAACCATCAAGTACTGAAAAAAAAAAATTAAAAAGAGGAAAAAGCATCAATTGAAAGTCAGCTAGTAGTTCATGTAAGCTTCTTGTTGAATTTTAGACATTCTTAGCTTGTTGTTTTGAAAGAGGAATGTTATGAAAGAAGAGGCATATTGCTGAGATATCATCCATGGGAACACCCCTTCGTTTGCGTTTCCACGCACAATTAGCACTTTCCACCAGCCTCTTAGCTGCATCTTCCCTCTCTTCTGTTGAAGAAACTATCTCCACTGCTTCTTCATTTGACATCACATCCCAAACCTAATCAATATCAACAATGAATGACTTATTGTCAAATCGGTATTTGGTTAGGCACAACATTCGAGATATAAAGACAAACTTTTAGCCTTGCATGAGGTCTTTAACATACCAGACACTTCGATGCCCATAACAACATGTTATAGAAAGGTTTCATTTTTTATGGAACAAGTTGAAGGGGAAAGAGCGTCATATAAACTGGAACAGAGAGAATGCATACCCCATCTGTTGCCAAGATGGCAAACTGATCTCTATGTGTTATGTTTCTGGATGTCAATTCTGGTTCTGAAATAAGGCCAAAGTCCTTTATGTAGTAATCACCAAAGGCTCTTGATATTGCTAATCCAGGCCCTTCGACTGTAGGCATCCACACTCTATACACCCCTGGTTCATCTTCACATGACAACACTCTCCCTCTTGACTGCATTATTCGCTCGCTTTCCCCTGTAATGTAATCATTAACATATTTACTCTTTTCGAAAAATGCTCATGAAACTCAATATTATGTGAAACATGGAAGAAAACTGACGAGGTAAGTTAGGTTTGAGGTCAACGGTGAGCTGAACTGATACTAATCTACCATCATCATCTGTTGTTGCTAATACAGCTCGAGAATCTCCAACGTTTGCTACTACCAGTAGATCACCCTGAAGTACCAAGTTTTCAGACACGAGACAAATAAATTTTAGTCACTGATACAGGTATTATATATTTAAGCAATCTAAACTGCTTTACGAGGTAAAAGTGATGTAGTTTAAACAACAATTGTCCACTCACTACAACAAAACTAGCTTTTAGCGGCAATAAATATGCACATTAACAAAGAGTGCTAAAGTCTTTACCGGCATTAGTTAATTGTCATTGGATTCGATGTCGCTATAGGCTTAAGGAACATTTACAAAGAGTGTTATTTGCCTCAAAAAATACATATTTTGCTATAATTAAGCTATTGTCATTAATTAATTGTCACTAAAGATCATTTTTGGTGTAGTGGCTCCTGATTCTAAACGAGAGAGTTGCAGTGAGAAATTGAAGTAAATGTCATTATATCCTTCCGTCCTAATAATTATAAAGTAGTCTAACTTGTTAAGTGTGTAGACTTTACCTGTCTAACGAGCGTTAAAGCTGTGGTACCACTGTAGAAAGAGTCAGCATACTGCTCGAGCTCTTGATCGATGATGGAGCAAGTCTCAAAGTAGGAGTGCTTCCAAATGTCAAACTGGAAACAAGTTCTATCTATCGATATCCCATCAGTACCATCCACGGTATGTGCAACTCGTTTCTGCCAATTACGAAGCAAAGCTGGTGGCATCAGTTTTCTGACTCTTTTAGCAACAAGGTGACCCCAAGGACCATGCCCATCAAACACCCCACAGAAGATCATGTCATCTTGGCATCCAAAATCCTAAAATCAAACTTTATGTCAACAACTACAGATACATGTTACAGTACTAATGCAAAAGACGAGATTTGATTTTCGTAGTTACCTCCCACACAACAAATCTATCCTGATTGATACCTTTCTTCCCTCCTTTGGAGAAAACAACAGCCAAATTGCCAGCTACAGAGCCAGATGACGTTAACATCATCTCGTTCTTTTTAGCTTCTTTAGCCAGTGCATCTGCAGTTTCCCTTCCGTCATCATGTTTACTTTTCTTCCCATTTCTGATTAATATAGATTTCGTAATACCAGTGAAAATAGAAGAGAACTGCACCATCTTTTAGTTCCAAAATATACCTGCAGATTCTACCAAGTACAATTATGTAGAATTAGGAGTACTCCTTGTGACTAGCTACAATATATGAAAACAACCCAAAAAGACTGAAAATGGTCATGATACTCCAACATATATAACAACATGCATGCTACAGAAAATTAAGTTATATAGAAGTCAAAATAACTTTTTGTCCATATGTTTCTTCTGATGATCAACTTATTAAACCTCCAAGTGATGATAAAGGCCAGAGCACTAACTATGTGTGGGGTTCAGGGAAGGGCCGGAACACAAACGTCTATTGTACGCAGTCTTACCTTGCATTTCTGCAAGAGACTATTTCCATAGCTCGATCCTCCACCTCCTCAAAGGAAAAATTAAATTGAAAACGGCCCTTTGTTGTAAGCAGCTTGAATCTGTATTCCAGAAATGAAAGGTTTTCTCTACTGATCAAACCAAAAAAAGGATGTAATCACCAATAGTGCAACTCATCCAAAACAAGATTCATTGTCAAGGCTAATATTTTCTTTGAGTTAGTAACTTCACAGCAGGAAAGCTTACTAAGGCTAATAATCAACCATTAATCAGGATTTGAGTTTGTTTGATCAAGGGGCAAATTTAAGCTTAGGTTGAGTCCCTGACCCCACCATGCGAATTAAGCTTGGTATTTAAGTGGAACGGGATAGGAGCTAGCGGCTTTAGAAGGCTAGCAGTGCTTGATCCTGAGGGTTGGCACTTGGCTCCAAACGGATTTCTCAGTCTTAAGAAATTGTAAAGGTCCAAATATCATGACTTCTTCAAGAGAAGATATACATATATATTAGTGGCAACTAATATATAATAGTTGTCTTTAATTTCTCACCATATATACTTGCAATATTTTGGATCCAAAGAGGCAGATAAAGAGTACTATTACCCAGCTAGTCAAGCATTCTTCGGTAAAAGGAGACGCTAGAATTCCATTCCATCAGATCCATATCGATAATTTAAATAAATCTCAACCAAAAACATAATCTATAAACTTCGTATTATCTCTAAGGATACAAGTCAAGAGGAGGAACAAATTACCACTCCCTCCCTTCTGTTTGAAAATGACATTTCTAAGGGTAAACTTTGAAAAATTAAAAGTCATGTCATTCTTTTTAGATTGATTTCCAAATTATAACGGATTAAAAAAAAATCGATTGTCACACACAACGCTACTAATTTTTTATTTTTTTTGTTGTATATGAATTTAAACTAGGTATCATCTTCAGGAATTAATGTAACAATAGCAACAAACAAACTTAAATAAGAAGAGTATAAAAAACGTACTGAGGTAGAGTTGAATATAGTATTTTTGATCGATCCTATGTGTGTTCAGATTACGAAATCCTGGCAAGCGCACGTCTCCGTCAGAGCTCCGGCGAAACTCCGGCGACAAAAGCTGATCGGAGAAGCTTCAAGCAATTTATGTTCCATTCTTAACACTCTTCATTCATCATGAGTTGAACTCTAATATATATATGTGCATGTCCAACATTTCAGACAGATGGAATTACTAAACAGCCCTTTATGAGATCATCAAACTACAATAGTCGTAGGGGTAGTTTGGTCAAATTAATTTTGCTTTTGAACTTTTATTTTTTCTTTCTTGTCTTGTTTTATCTTATAAATTTCTCCGCCTCCCACACTAAATGACTAGCTTTCCATTTTAGTCCGTATAAAAACAAAACGATACAATTCTATAGTTAGTAATAATTTAATTTTAAAATGTCAGATTTATTCTTAATGAAATGATTTATAATCGTACAAATATTTATGATTTATTTCAGATCACAAATTTCAAAAGTCTTTCATTTTTTTTTTAGTTTTGTATTAAGTCAAACTAATTCATATAAACTGAAACGGAGGGAGTAATAATTTAGGGGCAGGCAATTGTGCAGGAGCATATAATTTAAGATATCAAACTAATACTGGCCATGCATTGTTATTAGTTGCTTAAAATCTTACCAAAAATATAGTTAAACTAATGAACATAGAATTTGACCCACAAATATAATAATAGATGATTAAGTAATAGGCCTGGTAATTAAATATAGTATCTTTATGGTTCTAAATTGATGAAAATTTAGTACGTTACCGCAGTAGTAGTTGATATGAATAATTTATTGGTTAGATTAATTAACATTATCATTTTACATAAACAAATATTAAACATTCTTATTAAATAATTGTAGGTGCTATTTGACGTTTTCCAATATACTCTTATTGGTTCGGCGGTGTCATTAAACCTTAATTTATGTCAGTCTTAATCATTTGTTCTCATTAATGTTTTTGTTTTCTTGTTGTACTTATACTAGACTGACAAATTCAAAACAGGTGGTGTTTAATGCGTAGTTTAAAGATAAGTAAAAAAGTTTTTTTTTTTTTTCTTTTTTTGGAAAACTCAAGAATTGTCATGAGGAGTAAATCTATAATACTTTCCCATCTCAACTGTGTTTGATTTGACATAAAATTTAAAAAAATTAAGAAAAACTTTTGAAATCTATAGTTTAAAACAATTTTTGATCAGTTCATTCTTACCCTGAAAAAAGCAGGGACATCTTACGTTCTTGAATCGATAATCATCTTTTGATTAATATAGCCTCCTCTATCCCTCAGGACTAGCAAGGGGTAGTACATGAATATTCACCTGTTGTCCCTCGACTATGCCTTTCGGCCTAATCTTAGGCCTTGACTCTGACAATAAATCATTCCATTAAGGGTAGGGGGAAATTTTAAAATTAATTGATATTGCCTCTATTTTTTAACTCTTACCTAAATTCTGAATAAAGCTCTTTTCTCAAGTTGCTTATCTGAAACTTATAGTGCTATGATAAATAATTCCATTAAAAGAAGTCAGCAATCATGAAAAGAAAAACAAGTCAACCTCCAAAATTGATGAGGAACATTTTTAAATATTAAATCTAATTATTAGTACTTGAAGTCGTTACTCTAAAATGTAGAACTCAAAAATTCAAATTCTTGATCCACAATGGATGAGGAAGAGTAGTTGTCCAAATAATTAGAGAAGTGAATGAGCAAGTTGAGCAAATGCATGTGGCATGCCTTTTTTGACAAGTAGAATGAGAGGGAGAGAAGAGTGATAGGTCTAAGGATACAACATTATTGAGGGACCAAAACAAGTAAGTAATTGCTACATTCCAATATAGAAATGATGAACATGAGAATGTATATATAATATAACTATATGGGGAAGCCAAGAGCCAGTATATCCCATATTTGATGATCAATTAATAGGCCATTGTCAAGTGTCATTTGCACCTTTATTGTACATAGCTACTCCATTTTGAAAAGTAGTTTTAATGTCCCTCTCAAATATGATTGATGTCATTATAAGGTGCATTTCTTTCCTGTACCACACCAAAAGTACCTCCCTCAAATTAAGGTAGCCTTTTTTTGGTTTTTTTAGCTCACCATTCAATTCTACGAAAATCAGTAATGTTCTCACTTACCATTCACACGACTTACACCTACAGGTAAGTTGCATTTTAGGCACCAAAAATGTCATAAATAAATAAAGTTGTAGTACCTATCAAGCAGAGGTTACAATTCGTCCGAAGAACAAGATTTGGGATGATTGGCTTGGGTAGAGCCCTATTTAGTCGCTCTAGCCATGCGAGTTTGACCATTTTCACATATAAAATCCGAGTGATAAATTTAAGATCAAATTGTAAGTAAGAAATAAAAAAAGTAGGAATTAAAATTTCTTTACCAGTTACGAAATGAATAGAAGAAATGACCTTGTATACAATGTTATTTATGTGATCAACTGTTCCAATTTATCTATAGATATACTATTAAACTCTTCAGCTGAATTTGGATTGGCCCAGTAAAAAGTGATATTCAGGGTCCAACAATTATTGAAAAAATAAGTGAGGGGCCAAAAAGAAAGGTGTTAAGACTAGTCCATTTTGCTTTGGAAAGGACATGTTTGCTGGTCATAAGAGAACCCAAAAACAACAACAAGGGTTGTAGTTGAATGGTAAATACTCTTTCATCCTTAACCAAGAGGTTTCGAGATCGAGTCACCTTTGTTAGGGAGCGATTTACCCCAAATGTGGGACTTCCCCGCGCGAATCCAAATTTAGTCGGACTTCAATGTGGGTACCAGACACCGGGTGAGAAACCAAAAAAAAAAAACCAACCCTCTTTTCTCCTAACAATAGAGATTCAAAAGTTGCAAATAGGCAACTGATTTATAATACTACTTCCAACATCACCACTGGCCATGCATGCCTTTCAACAAGAGCTAAGAAGGAACACTGCATTTTGCAAATTGTATAAAAAAGGCTTCCACTACAACCATGAATATGACAAGAATGCCCTTCACAACATGAGATCTAGCTATTACTTTTGGTAAATTTTCATTGATAAATCTTTCACTAAGGCGTCTAACTATTCAACGACCAGCTTGGAAATCTCTCAAGAGTTGCAGAGATTGATGATAGAGATTGAGATCCATTCCATCCATATTTCGTCCAACTCGTGCCTTCAGAGTTGCCTGTAATCAGAAATCAACTTTGTATATCACACATCATAATTTATAAGTAACATCCCTAGCCACAACAACTAATTGGCTTGTATACATAGACACTAAAACAACAATGTCATAGTGATCTAATTGTCAAGTCATATTCAATAATTATGGTTATTTCTTTTATGACCGAGAAGTCCATCTGGAGTCCACCCTTTGGGCCAACCATAGCCTTCAAACTCGGGTATGATGGGTCCGTCTCTCAACCCCTTCTCCACTTAAACAATGGACTTAGTTCGCTTGGTGTTGGGCTCGAACTTGTGACCTAAGACACAAGTTCCTCAACCTTTGCTAATTTTCTCAGTGCATCACAAAGATGAGTGTTTTTCTCTTATCATGTAATAGCACCATTATTAAATTCAATTTTTGTGCTCCTTTTTCTTGGGGAAGGAAGTGGGTAATAATCTAGATATTAGAATGGTGTAACATGAAGACTAAATGCATGTATGCAGACCATAAGCAAGTAAAGCAGCTTGTGCCACAATATGAATATTCTATATTCAAGGTATCATACCTCATTATCGGGTTCAAGAAGCAGTTCTCCAATAAACTGGAAGATGGAACCAATGCGAAGATTGATATTCAAGTGTTGTGTGTCAACTTTTAATGATGCATTTCTATCAACAATCACAGCAACAGCAGTCTCCACATCATAATCTTGGAGCCTAGAGGGAACACAAAGAATAGTCAAGCCTTGAGTTTCAATTTCCTTCCTTTTGCTTGACGAGCAAGTTCTTGAACCAACTCATGGAAACCAAAGTATGATCTATGCACATTCATTTCAGTAGTAACAATTACTTTTTTGCGCACAAGTTCCATAAGTAACAACAATGTAATGCGATAAATTAAGTTGGAATGGGGTTTGTATTATCTCCAAGTTTGTTATGAACAAGCATTACCCTAAATGTACGGACTAAAGGTTAACCCACCTGCCGCAAAGAATTACAAAGACTGACATTTATCACAAGTATACCACACATAATATTCTCTTCAAACTCAACTAAACAATGCGATCAAATTATGCAGAAGCTTCTTGAAATGAGCTTCATTCTTCTTAGACAAAATTTCTCTTGTTCATTATTCTCATGAACAGCAACAACTACATAGACTTTCCAGTTCAAATGTATTGGTGATTGTATATAAAAGACTACAGCAGATGGGAAACAGTCAAGGCAGGAAAACTAGTTACATTATCAAAAACAAAAAGTGATTACTCACTTTCCAGTTACGCGAAGAGAGATCCCATGCTTAAAGTGTTGCGAAGATGGAACCAGCTCTTCTAAATTAATCAAAGCACCAGAAGCTATTGTGGCCATTGAAGCAACTGGAACAAGGAAATATCAAGCTCCTATTCCTTCCTACAAATTAATTGTGTCATGTATGATGAATATATAAGAAGAATTTCATCTTTGAACTATCCCATTATAGGCAAAACTGAGTAAATATAACTGTAGGCAAGTTAGTCAAGTCCTAAAATATCATACTAAAAATCATCATAAAAAATACTCCCTCCGTTTCAATTTATTTTACTTACTTTACTTTTAGTCCATTTCAAAAGAATTTCTTTCCTTTCTTGGCAATTCTTTAATATCAACTTTCCGTGTGACATAAAACACTACACACATTTAGTTTAAGACCACAAGATTCAAAAAGTATTTGTTTATTTTCTTAAGAGAGAAGTATCGAAAACATCCTGAACTTGCACAAATTATTAGTTTCGTCCCCCGAACTATTAATAGTCTTAAAAACACATCTCTACTTGACTAACTGAACTCAAATACACCCCCGATCTGTCACATGATATAGCAAATGGTCTTAGGAGCATGGAGCATGGAACTCTTAATAAAAAACCAAGAGAAGTGTTGAAAACACCTCTAAACTTGACAAAAATTTAGGGGTGTATTTCACTCAAGTTGTAAGATTAGGATGTATTTAAGCCTAGTTAATCAATTTAATAGGGGTTTTTAAGACGGTCAATAGTTTAATTCAAGCCAAGTTTAGGTTATTTTCAGTAGTACTTTTCTCTTTTCTTAAACATTGCAAAGTCAAAATCAGGCAAACAAACTGAAAGATAGGAAATACTTATTATTACCATCAAAATCATATACCTAAAACAAACAAAATAGTGAATTGAGTATGCAATAATAAGTAAAGTGAATTTGAATGAAGATATGTAAGTGAAGGCCAACTCGGCCATTCTTTCAAAGAACAATTTGCAATTATCGGCAAAAGTTCAAATTCAAAAAATCCATATTAGAAGAAGCAAAATGGGGTTATAAATTTGCAATTATAAGAGAGGGTGGAAAATGGGTAACCTTAATTACTTACTGGTAATGAGAAGAGTGTGAGAAGAATATGACGGCGGCCTCCCTTCAGACTCCGGCACCGGCCAACCTTCCACAGGGGTTTTCTTAAGTTTTCTGCTTAGTATAATATAATATTTACAATTGGGGAAATGATCAAAATGATCCTTAATATATCGCCTTTGATTCCATTTGACCCTTAATATATGAACTATGGTCCTTTATGTATCATAAATTGTGATCAATTTGGTCCTTAACCTTAAAATTAATTTATTTATTTTTTGCCATCAAAATATACGGAATATGTAAAAGATGCACTCGTTCAAGACTTTCCTTCCCCTGTTTCCAAAAATTCCAAAAGGGCACATCAATTTTTTTTTAATCAAAAGGGCAAAATTGCTCCTGACGGAGCATTTTTCTTCTGACAAAATTGACGCCGTTACTTCTTTAAAAAACATAAAAATCGTTGTCAATACAATTTTTTTTTCTTTAAAATCGCTGTTGTGAATTTTTTTTTAACAACGCCGCCCCAGCAGCGTTTAAAAAATAAAAATAGCTGCTATAGTAGCCATTTTCTTAAAAATTTTAATTTTTTTTTATTAAAAATTTTCGAGGCGAGGACTGCTTAAAAAAATAATGGATAATCACTGCCACGGCAGCGATTTCAGTAGAAAATTTTTTCCAATTGAGTTGCTTTATAATTTTTTATTGTATACTTTTTGATTGCTAGCAGCAATTGGAGAATAATAATAAAAATTCTTACTGAAATCGCTGCTTTGGCAGCGATTATTTTTAAAAAAATTAACTAAAATCGCTACACGTTGAGCGATTTCCCATTATTTTTTTAAGTTGTCCTCGCTCGGAAATTTTTAATAAAAAAAAAAATTAAACTTTTTTAAGAAAATGGCTGCTATAGCAGTTATTTCTATTTTTTAAACGCTACTGGGGCAGCGTTGTTAAAAAAAATTCACAGCAGCGATTTTAAAGGAAAAAAAATTTGGACCGACAGTGTTTATGTTTTTTAAAGGAGTAACGGCGTCAATTTTGTCAGAAAAAAATTGCTCCGTTAGGAGCGATTTTGCCCTTTTGGTTAAAAAAAATTGATGTGCCCTTTTGGAATTTTTGGAAACAGGGGAAGGAAAGTCTTGAACGAGCGCATCTTTTACATATTTCGTGTATTTTAACGGCAACAGAAAAAGAAATATATTAATTTTAGGGTTAAGGACCAAATTGATCACAATTTATGATACATAAAGGACCATTTCCATCAAGTTCATATATTAAGGACCAAATGGAATCAAACTCATACATTAAGGACCATTTTGATCATTTTCTCATTTACAATTCTCCCCAAACAGTTTTCTTTAGTTTATTATTTACTTTCTAAATTTTTATTTGTCACTGTTTGACTTAGCATATTCATTAAGAAATAATTATTGATATAACTATTTTACGATACTATCCCTACTAACTACTTCCTCTATTTCATATTAATTGAATTTTTGAGGTGTTTCACATCATTTAAGAAAAGTAGATTAAAACATAAATTGAACATAATTTTCCATTTTTACCCTTATTAATTAATGTCAAATTTATTGAAGTTATCACATTAAAAATCCAAATGAAGGGTAAAATTGGAAGAACACTCTAAAAGTAATCTTGAAAACCGAACAATTAAGTTAATTTGAAAAATGAAAAATGCCTCAAAAATTCAATTAATATGAAATGGAGGGAGTAATGTTTAGTATAGAATCTTGAAAAATGATATGAGGAATAGTATCTAATGTTAAGGACAAAACATAAAACAAAATTGTATTTTCTTGATATGTCAAAAGTGACAAGTAAAAATGAAAATTTATTTTAAGAATAAATGACAAGTAAAAATCTTCGGAGTGAGTAGTACTTGACACGGAGTTTAAGAAAAATATAGACATTGTAAAGTTAAATTGTTTCTTGATATAAAAATGTTTCATTTCTTTAGAACCGACTAAAAAGAAAAGTGAGATTGAGAGGGAGTAGTTGATTTTGTCAATTAGAGTATTTTTGACATTATTGCTAAAACTGCTTATTTCTAGAAATACTTTTTTAAAATGACTTTTAAAAAAAGTGTTTTTGAAAAAAAATAAAATTATGTTTGACTAATTCATTTGTGTTTTTAATAAGCAAATTATGTTTGGTTAATCTTTTTAAAAAAAAGTATTTTTAAGAGTCAAATTACGAAAAAAGATAAGTACAATTTACTTTTAATATTAAGATTACTTTAAAGGGAGAAACTATTTTTAATATCAATTTACTTCTAATTAATGTAAATGTACGTATTCAAATTTCAATCAATATTATACGTAATCAAATTAAATATTAATATGATAATTTAACTATAATTAAAAATATCAAACAAAATAAATTTAAAATCATTCCACAAATTAAACCACTATATATGAAAAATTCACCAAAAAAATAAATAAAATCTTTCATACTATTATTCCTAAAAAAAATATTGTTGTTACGTATTTCTAATTCTGTAAATTAAAATGTAAATAATATATAAAATATAAAATAATAATATATATACAAAAAATTTTAAAAAAAATCTTAAATAAAATTTAACCAAACTTATGAGATATGCTAATAATTAATAAGGGATATATTGATAAATATGTATATATGGAAGAGATATTTTAGGCTTCGAAAAAATTATTTCCTGCTTCTATTTCTTCTTTATTTTTAAAAGGCAAAATTTTTTAATTTCTTCCCAACAACAAAAAAAACTGTTTCTACTTTATAACGCTTTATTTATTTTTTAAAAAGTGTTTTATTCTATAAAAAGAATACTTTAAAATTTTTTATCTCTCAACAACAATGTCAACAAGCTCTTATTATACTATCGGGTTAATTATAGCTTATCAAAAAAATTCCTCTACAGACGAAATCCCCCAAATCCATTTAAAATACACAATATCTATTAATTACTTTTCCCCATTTGACCCAGAAGCACCTAACTTAAATAAATAAATAAAAATGATCTTTACCCCCGAAAAAGATAAGATTAACAAAAAAATCACACGCATATTTATAATTTTACTTTAATTAGAGATTTCAGGAGATCAGCCTAACGTATTTTTATTTAGGAAAAAGAGTCTGAAAAATATTTAAATTTTGGCCGAAATTGTTGTTACGATATCAAACTTTATGAAGGACCTTTTACCCCTGCATTATTTAATAGTGCATTTTAAAAGTATATATGTGTCCACGTGGACATGTTACTATTTATAATTATGCAATATTTATGATGTCCACGTGGGCACATATATACCTTTAAAATATACTATTAAATAGTAAAGGGGGTAAAAGGTCATTTCCAAAGTTCGATATTGTTACAGTAATTTCGGTCAAAGTTCAAATATATTTCAGACGTTTTTCCATTAAGCTTACTCTTTTTTGTGTATAGAATAAAGGGCTATTTCAGTTTATTTTTGTGTGTGGATTGATTTAAATGGGTGAATACGTAATTTTTCGTATTTTTGTTGGAATTGGATATTTTGATTGAATTTTGGAAATTCTGTCCATAAAAAGTACTTTTAATAAGTTTTATAACGTTGAGAATATAATTATCTCAATAGTAAAACAAGAATAAAATTAACTAATAAACTAGAGTCGAGGAATATTTTTTACTATTTCCTTCTTTATTTCTATTCGACAAAATGTTCATTAAGTTAAAAATTTTAAGCAAAATTTGGCCAATTTTCTTCTTCTTCGTTCTTCTAGTACTGTTCTTCTTCTTCATTCTTAGTCGTCATTCTTCTTATTAAAAATTTGAAGTATCACAAATATAAATTGTTTGGGGTAAATTATAAATCAAAAGATATAAAACATCAAGAAAATTTCATACCGAAAAGTTAAAATTGTTTAGAGGTAATTTTGAGTTGTCGACATTGAATAGTTATTTATATTTTATGTATAGATGGTGTATACTTCATGAATAGTTAAGTTATATTTAGCTTTTTAAGTATATTATAATATATAGTCATTGTACAACTCATGTATAAGTAAGTCATGTTGCAAAATCAATGTATATTTTCTGTGACTTTTGGCAAGCTATATTCTATAGTTGGTATACTTTCTCGTGATTTTTGACTATTTTTATGTAGATAAAGTATGACTATATTCATTACTTAATAAACTAATTATTTTAGGAAAAATCACACCACATATATATTTAAGAGACAATATTACATGTTTTAAATCTACTTTTTAAATATTACTAGTTATAACATTTTAATTGCGAGTTATAGCATATCATTTTTTATTTATAAATTAATTAATTCCATTTTATTAAATAATTAGTCTTTTTATAATTATATTTTATAATGTAATTAATAGGTGATATAAATAAAATTATAATAGAGAATCAATCATAATTATCTAGTACACATTTTTAGGGATTTTTTACTTTTTAAATAGAGAATCAATCATAATTATCTAGCACACATTTTTAGGGATTTTTTACTTTTCAAATACACTTTTTTTTACTGCCACACATTAACTATCCGGGGGGGGGGGGGGGGGGGGGGGGGGGGGGGGGGGGGGGGGGGGGGGGGGGGGGGGGGGGGGGGGGG
>JAJOOH010072144.1:0-96107 GCA_029582605.1 Solanum gracilifrons
CCCGAATAGCTATATCTTCATCAACTTTTGAACAACACTCAAATATCCAAATTTGAAGAGCAAGAGGCAAGCCACCCAATCTATAGTATTTATGGGTTTACTTAAGCTCATGTCTCACAGAATCAGACAACTTTTTGTAGACATCTAAACCCCACGGATATGAATTGAATTGTCCACTTTCCACAAGGTAAAAATATCTATTACTAATTTGGTATTCGTTGTCCTCATATGAAAATAAAAAATCATTAATGAAGAAGAGAACAGCCAATGAAACAGCTGAGTCATCATCTAGGAATTTTTTAGCTAGAAACAACGCACGTAGATGACTCTTTGCAACAGTGATTTTTTTCCGGAAAATAACTACTCAACAAACTACATTTAGAATCAGGAACATTGATAGGAGTGCCATCACTAACACAATTTAAGCCGGTTACTATTCCAAATTCTCTAAACCAAAAAACAACTTTTTGTTATTTATTTCAATAGCAAACACATCATCCGGTGTGTGCTTTAACTCTCAATTTATAAGGCAATGAATAACTTGTAGTTGTGTGCTCGCTTTTGGAAGGTCAAGAAAGTAACCAAAACATGTATTCCTGAACAACTCAAGTTTTTTATCAGATAAATATAGTTTGATTTGGTCGATGACACTATGATTAGTGTAAGATGAACACCTACTCGCAATATACACAACATCCGGATGTTTCCAGAATTTACGATCCTGCATATGTATTAAACATGAATTAAAAATGTGTTACTACATACTAAAGTTTAATTAAAGATGAATTTCACATACTATGTATCAAAGCAAGGTAGTAATCAGTTGAATTAAAGATGAATTACACCGATGACCACTTCTGGTTCCAAATCCAGACCCAGAACTTATCAACTTCAACACAAGCAGCCTAAACAATGATCTAGTTGTC
Source organism: Solanum gracilifrons (assembly GCA_029582605.1). Classification (NCBI taxonomy): domain Eukaryota; kingdom Viridiplantae; phylum Streptophyta; class Magnoliopsida; order Solanales; family Solanaceae; genus Solanum; species Solanum gracilifrons. The sequence continues at coordinate 927 of JAJOOH010072144.1, forward strand.
ATACACTTAAAGCTCTATTTTATATCGAAAAACCAACTTCCAAAACAATTTAAACCTACATTTCCACTTTATCCATTGGAAAAAAACATTCAAGTGCGGGAGAAAAGATCCGATAGAACATGGAACAATGTTACTCCAAAATATATGATGTGTCCTCTCATTTACACATATTTTCCATTTGTTTTCCAAATTAACACGAACAAGTGTTACAAGCTATTTGACAGGCTCCCACTAATTCTAGACAAAACAATGGACAAAGAGGAGATATTTTGCAATTAAGTAAAACATAAATGTCAAATTCAAAGTGATTGCTAGCTTCCTGCTATAGCACTGCTCTTCATTGGAAGAGTATTGAAATAGTCATGTACATGATTCCCACACACCCCGCCTCCTTCAAATATATGATGAAACATTTGCTCATATTGCTTCCTGCCACTCTTTAAGAAGAACATTATGAGCCCGATATATAACCTCCTAATATATTCAAGACACTAGGACACTCAATCCCAAACTAGTTAAGGTCAGCACTCAGAATCTTATTTATCCCTCCCCTTTATTTAGGTGACCCTATTAATCAAACAAATGCAAAACCTGCTCTATTCACTTCCAGCCATTTCTTCAGATGAGAATCCCTTAAACGTGAGATATAAAGCTACTAATAGATTCAAGACAGCAGGACTCAATCTCAAACTAGTTAGCATTGCAACACTATGCATCCTAACTTGATATCTCACATTCATATTTGAGTGTTTAAAAAAAACTGTATTACTACATACTAAAGTTGAATTAAAGATGAATTCCACATACTACATCTCAAAATCAAGGCAGTAATCAGTATACAATCATTCCTAAAACAACAACTAACTAGGAAAAACACATAGAAATAGATTCAAAATACTATCACATACCGGATATCTACTCTTTGGTAGAATGACATTTTTGGGTAATCGATTTCGTGTTTTTGCATCCTTCACTGGCTTCTTCTTCTCCGGCCCATCTTTATTTTTCAATTTTTTTGATTGAAATTGAGGAGGTAAATCCTCAAAATCGTCATCACAGTCCACAATTTTCTTCGACGTAGATGCTAAATCAACGCATCTTTTTTTCGATTTCTTCACATTGTTCACCTCTTTAACTCATTTTTTACCTTTGTTCTGCTCCTCCCTGTTCTGCTCCTTGTTCTGCTCACCCTTGTTTTGCTCACCCGATACTTGTGAGATTCCCAAACTAAAATTGAGACAGTCATTAACTTCATCAGTAGGAGATGAAACTTGACCCTTCATTCGACTCCTTCTATAAACTTTTTGATTCGAAGTACCAACATCACTAAGTATTCGCGGACTTCTTCTAGGTGATTTTCATGCTCCTCCTTCTTCTTCCATTAGAATTCTATGCTAAAAAATGGGGAAGAAAGAACAACAAAACCCTAAAATTTTCGGACAGAAGAGTAGAAAGAAAAGAGAGAGAAGATATCAACGAATGGGCAACACTTTTTTGCTTAGTTTAAAAATTACATGAAAAGGAACAAATTTGTTTTAAAATTGTTTTAAGTTACTGTTGCTAAAAGTTGACAAAAATGGTAATAAATTAAAAGTATACTTAAAAATGGTAATTATTAAATAAAAGACCTTCACTTATGTAATTTTTCCTTTATTTAATACCATATACTATTTGGCCCATGTATTGAAATAAGTTAGAGGTGTTAAACGAGTATTATATCATAACTTGAGAAAAAGGTAGGCGAGCACGACTGGCGACGTGGACAGAAGAGTTACTTGTGTATTTCTGGTGAGCATCCAATTTGAATGTATTACTGAAATTCTTAGAAAAAAAAGATAACTTTTATTAAAGAGTTAGTGGGATAGTATAGTACAACAATGGTAGGGTAGATGTTAGTTAATCATTGGGCAAGAATCTTTTTTTTTCTCTTACATTCAGTTTCATATTAATATGTCAAATTCCAATTTGATTTTCATACCAGTGAGATTAGTATTAATTTTGTGACTTTTCAATTCCTCCGTTACGGGTAACAATTATCCTAAGATTTTAATTTTTAATTTTTAATTTGAAGAATGAGATGGTCAGAAACAGTAGGGGAAAACATATAAAGTTTACATATAAATTGCTTGTTAACTTAATTAGAATTCGTAAATTTTTCATAGTTAAGTTGGTCTTGAAATGTTAGTATATATTTAAATATTAGAGGTATTGTATTATATGAATATCATTAAGTTTATGATATTTGGAAAAATTGAGACTTAACCCTAGGCTAAGGAATATGAGACTTGGCATATTAGTTGTCACCAAAATTTAAGAATTTAATTATAGATTAAGGTGAGTTTTGGGTCTAGGCTAAACATATAGTAAAATGGGAGTCTATAGATTTGTTTACTTACGAATAATGCATATTTGATAGATTGGGAACATTTGAAGCTTTGTGAAACGGAAAGACAAGATCTTAAGGATTCGTGATATGTGTTCAACATTCGAGGTATGTTAAGACTTTTTAGAGTTCGTTGAGGGATGTTTTCTACTTAAAGATTAAAATGGAATAGACAACGGGTAAGGGCAAAAGATGGGGGTCTCATACCAATGGTGTGACGGGCATTGTTACGAGTACCAGTGTTATTAAAGGGAAACTGTCACGCCCCGAGGCTACACCCTGGACGCGGACACAAGACCTAGGATCACGAGTGACCCCAAGCTAACCTTGTTGGCATATCATGTGCATACTTAAGCAAACTAAATCAATAAATATTGTGCAGAAGCTAAATCATATTAATAATCTGAAATGATGGGGAATAGTTATATACTATCTGAATAAATGAAAACTGAGAGTTTGAACAACAACTGAAAAGTCAAACTCTAACTCTATAGTTGAATCTAACTATGTCTGAAATAAGCCTCTAAACTGAGTAGAAGTGTTGGGACATGCCCCAGCTAAATCTAGCAAAACTAAAACTAAAACTGAAAGAAAAGAAATATAATCATGTCAATCGTCCTCGAAGAATGAGGACTCACCACCGGTATTGCTGAACTGAAGATCGAGAACCGATCTATGCGTGATCTGGAAGCTGAGAACCTGAACCTACATCACGAGAAGATATAGCTCAAAGTATATGTCAGTACATGAAATGTATTGAGCATGCATGATAGACTAAAGTTGAACAATAATATAACTGAACCAAAGAATAATATCTGAGCAATGATATGAGATAAGCATGATACTAACTGAGAATAATGAACATGAAATAACTTAATGCAATGACCAAGTTTATAACATGCTGAAACTGAGATCTGAACTACAACTGATAACATGGTCAATGCACTAGAATCTGACTGTAAGGGAGCTACTAATAATCGACATACAACCACATGAGCTAAATGTGGAGTCTGATATATATGCCCCATCGAGAGGACCCAATATACCCGGCCAGAGGTATAGAGGCATGCTGGCGTGATCACTAAAATGATGCCCACAGAGGGGACTTACAACCTACGGGGAACGTAGTTCTGGGACTTGAGGGTGACTGACCCTAGTCCACTCGGTATTAAGGTTCTCCCAATTGATTAAGTAATTAAAAATTTATGACTGAAGTTCTGTAATACTGGATAGCTCAAAATACTGACATACTAACTGAAAATGCAACATTAATGTGTTAATAATGAAACATTTAAATCTGAGGCATGTATAATTGAAATATCTGACCTAGAATGTGTAATTCATGAACTAAAAAAACTAAATAGCTAGGATTCTGAGTTTATGCATGAATCTGGGCAAAAATGATACAACAACATGATAATCTGATTAGGAACATTTACGTAACAAATCCATAATAATCTACTGAAATTCTAGAAACCCTAGGTCTAGATAATCTGAAGGGAATCAAGAATCTGACTAAAATCTAGGGACCTAATGGGTGAAAGGAACCTACTAGTGAAATCCCACATACCTGGTGACGAATTTCATGGAGAAATCTTTCGATTTTGAGGCTGGCTAGGGCTTGGTGGACTCTTTCTCCTCTTTTGTTCTAATTTTGATCGACTAACTGAGAAAGAATTGACTAGGGTACGTTCTAATTTTTTTACTAGGTTAAAACTGACCAAAATTGCGTAGTTTAGGGGTTAAACGACGTAGTTTAGGGGTCAAACGGGGTAGTTTAGGGGTCCAACGCATAAGGAAAAGACCAAAAGACCCCTGACTTAAAAGTTGTTAGGGTCACCGACGGACAAGACCAACGGACCGTGGATTGACCGATGGTCCATGCTGGTAAACTGTCGATCGGCGACTAGGAGCTAAAATTGGGGGCCTGATCCACAAACAAGGACCACAATCCGTAGGTCCGGTTGTGGGTCGACACTTCGATGAAATTTTTGGGGTTTATGGGGAAGGGTCGCAGGTAGCCATTCACGGACAAACAACACGGGCCATGGGTCACCTTACGGTCTATGAGTGGCAACCGTGGGTTGCACCTGCAACTCTGAAATCTGCATTTTGGTATGTTCTAGCATATAGGGTGTTACATTATCTCCCCCTTGGGAACATTCGTCCTCGAATGAAGACTAAACTAGCTGAAATGGAGGGAGAGGGCTGCACCCCTACCACTAAACACTGGAAACTGATTTCTGACTAAACTAAGTTTCAAGAACATGAAAATACGCTAAAAATGCAAGTACAACCTCAAGGAACATGATGCTAAGACTGAAACTACGCATGAATGACTGAAAAACTGAAGAGGAACTATTACCTCAAGATGGAATGGAATCGGAAGAAAAGAGGTGAGGATACTTGGCCTTCATGGTTGCTTCTGCTTCCCAAGTAGCTCCCTCTACGGACTGACTCCTCCACAAAACCTTGACTGAAGGGACTTCTTAGTTTCTTAACCTTCGAACCTGATGATCAAGAATTCCAACTGGTACCTCTTCATAAGTAAGACTATCCTTCATCGCCACACTTTCCAAAGGTACAATAGATGCTGGATCACCCACACACTTCTTCAACAATGAAATGTGAAAAATCTGATGCACTGCTGCTAGTTCTGCTGGCTACTCTAACTCATAAGCCACTTTACCAACCCTTTTCAAGATCTTGTAAGGGCCTACATATCTAGGACTGAGCTTCCCTTTCTTGCCAAATCTCATCACCCCCTTCATAGGCGACACTTTCAAGAAATCCCAATCATCAACTTGGAACTCTAATTCCCTTCGCCTTACATATGCATAGGACTTCTAGCGACTCTAGGCTGTCTTGAGTCTATATCTAATGAGTTGTACTTTCTCTATAGCTTCATGAACTGAATCTGGCCCTATCAAGGCTACTTCACCTACTTCAAACCAACCAACTGGATATCTACATCTACGCCCATACAATTCCTCATAAGGGGCCATCTGAATGCTGGAATGGTCAGTATTATTGTAGGCGAACTCAATATGAGGAAGGTGATCATCCCAAATACCCTTGAAATCAATCACACAAGCTCTCAACATGTCCTATAAGGTCTGAATGATACACTCTGCCTACCCATCTGTCTGCGAATGAAATGTTATGCTAAGATTAACCTGAGTACCAAGACCTTTTTGAAATGACTTCCAGAAATGAGAGGTAAACTGAGAATCTCTATCCGAGATGATAGACAAAGGAATCCCATGCAACCTGACTATCTCATTAATGTAAAATTTGGCATAGTCCTCCATAGAATCTGTAGTCTTGACCGCCAAAAAGCGCGCAGACTTAGTAACTTTATCAACTATCACCCAAATGGAGTCATGTTGTCTGCGAGTACGAGGGAAACCTGTGATGAAGTCCATGTTGATCACTTCCCACTTCCAAGTAAGAATGTCAATCTCTTGAGTCATACCTCCTGGTTTCTGATGTTCTACCTTGACTTGTTGACAATTGGGGCACTTAGCCACAAAATCCGCTATATCCCTTTTCATACCATTCCACCAAAAGACTTCATGCAGATCACTGTATATCTTAGTGGCGCCCGGATGAATAGAATATCTGGAATTATGGGCTTCTACGAAAATCTATTATCTCAACTCACCCACCTTAGGAACACATAATCGACCCTAATAGTGAAGCATACCATCTCCCCCTTGGGAAAAAACCTCAACTCTCTGCTGATGGACTGCACCCTTCAGTTGAAGCGATATTGGATCACTGTCTTGCTTTTCCTTAACCCTCATTAACAATGAAGATTCTGACCCATTCTGAACTGTTACATAACTATCTGATATGCTCATAAGGCGAACTCCCAAGCGAGCAAGCCTGTGAACCTCTTTTGCTTGTTCATTTCTTTCTTCCTCAACATGAGCTAGACTACCCATAGATAGTGTCCTAAGAGCATCTGCTACTACATTTGTCTTACCAGGATGGTAATGCACACTCATATCATAATCCTTGAGGAACTCAAGACATCTCCTCTAGCGAAGATTTAACTATTTCTGGGTGAACACATACTGAAGGATTTTATGGTCTGTGAACACATCTACGTGAACACCATACAAGTAATGTCTCCAAATCTTAAGTGCAAACACCACTGCTGCAAGCTCGAGGTCATTAGTTGGATAGTTTTTCTCATGCACCTTGAGCTTTCTAGAAGCAAAAGCTATAACCTTACCTCGCTGCATCAACACACAACCTAGGCCGACTCTGGATGCATCACAATTTATAGCATAACCATCTGACCCCTCTGGTAGAGTCAAAACAGGAGTTGTAGTCAACCTAGTTTTCAATTCTGCAAAGATTTTCTCACAATCATCTAACCACTGAAACTTAACCTTCTTATGTGTCAACTTAGTCAATGAAGAGGCTATGGATGAAAATCCTTCCACAAACATTCTGTAGTAACCAGCCAAACCCAAGAAACTTCTGATATCTGTAGGAGAGGTAGGTCTGGGCCATTGTTTCACTACTTCTATTTTTTTAGAATCCACTCAGATCCCTTCGCTAGACACAATGTGACCAAGGAAAACAATGGATTGCAACCAAAACTCACATTTGCTAAACTTAGCTAATAACTAGCGATCCTTGAGAGTTTGCAGGACAACCCTCAAATGGTTTGCATGTTATTCCTTATTCCTAAAGTAAATGAGGATATCATCAATAAAGACGATAACGAACAAGTCCAAATACTGCTTCAATACTCTGTTCATCAATTCCATGAAAGTTGCAGGAGCATTGGTTAGTCCAAATGACATAACTACAAATTCATAATGACCACACCGAGTTCTCAAGGTTGTTTTCGAGATGTCACTGTCTCTGACTCTGAGCTGATGATAACCAGATCTGATGTCTATCTTTGAGAAATGACTAGCACCCTGAAGTTGGTCAAACAAGTCATCAATCCTAGGGATAGGGTACTTATTCTTGATTGTGACCTTGTTCAATTGTCTATAATCGATGCACATCCTGAGAGAACCATCTTTCTTCTTCACAAAAAACATTGGTGGACCCTATGAGGAAATACTGGGTCTGATGAAGTCCTTATCTAGAAGGTCTTTCAACTGCTCTTTCAATTCCTTAAGATCAGCTAGAGCCATTATGTAAGGAGGAATAGAAATAGGTTGGGTATCGGGAAGGAGATCAATTCTAAAGTCGATTTCCCTTTCTGGAGGAACTCCGGGAAGATCTACTGGAAACACTTCTGGGAACTCATTGACTACTGGAACTGACTCAAGAGTTGGGGTTTCAGAGCTTGAATCCTTAACTCGAACTAGATGATAGAGACAACCCTTAGAGATCATTTTTCTAGCCTTAAGGTAAGAAATGAATCAACCCATAGGCTCTAAGCTACTACCCTTCCATTCTAAGATTGGTTCATCTCGAAACTAAAAATGAACAATCCTAGTCCTACAATCGACTGTGGCATAACAGGAATGTAACTAATCCATGCCTAGAATGACATCGAAGTCTGCCATTACTAACTCTACAAGATCTGCTGAGGTAACTTTCTGAGAAACTGTGACATGACAGTTTTTGTATACCCATCTAGCTAAAACAAGGTCACTGATTAGAGTAGAGACTGACAAGGGTTCTGAGAGGGTTTCTGGACTAATATCAAATTTAACTACTATATAAGGAGTTATAAAGAAAAGAGTAGCCCCTGGATCTAACAGGGCATAAACATCTAAGTCAAAGACTCGTAACCTACCAGTGACTACATCTAGAGAATCTTACTGATCCCGGTGATCCTGAAGAGCATACAACCTGTTTTGGCGCTGCCTACCACCTATACCAGATGAATTACCCTGCTGAGTCGGGCGACCTATCGGTGTTGCTGAAGTTGTGGACTGAGCTCTACTATTATTTCCCCCTTGACCCTATTTAGAAGGACAATCTTTCAACCTGTGACCAGACTGACCTCACCCAAAGCATCATTCATTTCCTGCAAGGAACTCGCCCGGATGGTTCTTACCATACTTGTGGACTGAGCTATACTATTATTCCCCCCTTGACCCTATTTAGAAGAACAATCTTTCAACCTATGGCCAGACTGACCACACCCAAAGCGTCCTTCATATCCTATAAGGCACTCGCTCGGATGGTTCTTACAACACTTTGGACAAGTTCGGTAGGTTCTGGTGCCTAAAACACTCCCTTGAGAATTAAAGTCGAATGCCCTACCCTTCTGATCATTTCAGAACTTGGAAGATGGAACACTAGTCGACGATGGTGTTGAAGCTGAAGACTTCTATTGAAACTGCGAGTGATCTCCTCCACCCGATTTATTATGAGAATAGTCATAGTTGCCTGTCCTAGACTTCTTATTCTCCTTGGCCTGTTCCCTAAGCTTATCACCCTCAACCTGCTGAGCATGATACATGAGCCTAGAGATGTTCATATTTTCCAGCAACATAACATTTCTACACTCTTTTTTCACTAAGTCTAACACTCCATACAAAAACTTGTTCATTTGAGCCCTGGAATTAGCAACCATGTGAGGAGCATACGTGGAGAGTTGGGTGAACTTGAGTCCATACTCTTAGACCGTCATAGAACCTTGTCTCAAATTCATAAACTCCTGAGCTTTGGCCTCCCTCAACTCTCTTGGAAAGAACCTGTCCAGAAAGGTCTCACTAAAGCATTCCCAAGTGATACGATTTGCATCTGTATCTCTGTTCTCTTTCCACTGAGTATACCACATATGAGCTACATCCTTAAGCTGGTAAGATGCCAACGCAACCCGATCATTCCCAGTTACATGTATCACTCCAAAGATTTTCTTGACTTCATCAATGAATTTTTGGGGATCCTCACCAATCTGCAATCCTAAGAACTTAGGCAGATTCATCCTAACAAAATCCCCAACTTTAGCTACAGTTGACCCAACTTAAGCATTTGTCAAAATTGGAACCTGCGGATTGTTCTGGTTGGTCACACTCTGAGCCAACAACTGGATAATGTTCCAAAATTTAGAATTTGAAACCTCCTGATCTGGGACTGAAGGAGCTGTGTCTGCATTCCTGGCATTCGCATTCCTTGCGTAAGCTCTATGAGGAATGAATGATATGAAACACACAACAAAGGATTAGAACGAGAAGTTGGATCATACCTCATGCACGATAAGAGTAATAAGAAAATGATTTTTTTTCAAAAACACTTCGTAGCCTCCCTCTCATTAGATGTGGTGCACTTCACACCCATGAAAAGGACTCTACTTAGTGCAGCTTTTCATACATCCTAGGACTTTTAAACCTAATTCTCTGGTACTAAGTTTGTCACTCCCCTAGGTTACCCAATGGACGTGGACTCGGGACCTAGCATCACGAGTGACCCCAAGCTAACCCTGCTGGCATATCATAAGCATAGTAAAACAAATTGAATCAGTAAATACTATGTGGAAGCTAAATCATATGAATAATCTGAAATGATGGGGAATACCCATATACTATCTGAATAAATGAAAACTGAGAGTTTGAACAACAACTAAAAATTCAAACTCTAACTCTATAGTTGAATCTAACTATGTATGAAATAAGCCTCTAAACTGACTAGAAGTGTTGGGACATGCCCCAGCTAAATCTAGCAAAACTGAAACTAAAACTGAAAGCCAAGAAATAAAACCATGTCACTTGTCCTCGAAGAATAAGGACTCACCACCGATGCTGCTGAACAGAAGACTGGGAACTGATCTATGCGTGATATGGAAGCTGAGAACCTGAACCTACATCACAAGAAAATGTAGCGCAGAGTATGCACAGTACTTGAAAGGTACTGAACATGTAGGACAGAGTAAAGTTGAACAATAATATAACTGAACCAAAGTACAATATCTAAGCAATGATATGAGATAAGCATGATACTAACTGAGAATATTGAACATGAAATAACTGAATGCAATGACCAAGTTGATAACATGCTGAAACTGAGATCTGAACTACAACTGAAAACATGGTCAATGCACTAGAATCTGACTGTAAGGGAGCTACTAATAATCGACATACAACCACATGAGCTAAATGTGGAGTCTGATGTATACTCCCCATCGAGAGGACCCAATATACCCGGCCAAAGGTATAGATGCATGCTGGCGTGATCACTAAAATGATGCCCACATAGGGGACTAACAACCTACGGGGAACGTAGTTCTGGGACTTGAGGGTGACAAACCCTAGTCCACTTGGTATTAAGCTTCTCCTAATTGATTAAGTAATTAAAATTTATGACTGAAGTTCTGTAGTACTGGATAGCTCAAAATACTGACATGTTAACTGAAAATGCAACATTAATGTGCTGATAATGAAACATTTAAATCTGAGGCATGTATAACTGAAATATCTTACCTACTATGTGTAATTCATGAACTAAAAGAACTACATAGCTAGGACTCTGAGTTTATGCATGAATCTGAGCGGAAACGATACTACAACAAGATAATCTGATTAAGAACATTAAAGTAACAAATCCATAACAATCTACTGAAATTCTAGAAACTCTAGGTCTAGATAATCTGAGGGAATCAAGAATCTGACTGAAATCTAGGGACCTAATGGGTAAAAGGAACCCACTAGTGAAATCCCACATACCTGGTGACGAATTCCACGGAGAAATCTTTCAATTTTGGGGTTGAAACTGATGAAAACTTGCTGCGTTTTGGACTAGGGCTTGGTCGACTCTTTCTCCTCCTTTGTTCTAAGTTTAATCGACTAATTAAGAAAAAATTAACTAGGGAAGTTCTAATTTGTTTACTATGCTAAAACTGACCAAAACTACGTAGTTTAGGGGTTAAATGACGTAGTTTAAGGGTTAAACGACGTACATAAGGGGTCAAATGCATAAGGAAAATACAAAAAGACCCCTGACTAAAAAGTTGTCTAGTTCACCGACTGACCGTGGATCGACCGACGATCTGTGCTGGACAACTATCGATAGGCGGCTGGCAGCTGAAATTGGGGGTTTGATCCACGAACACACACCATGGTCCGTAGGTCCAGCCGTGGGTCGACACTTAGACGAAGGGGTTTTCTGGGGAAGGGTCGGAGGTAGCCATCCACGGACCAATAGCACGGGCCGTGGGTCACCCTACGGTCCGTGAATAACAACCGTGGATTGCACCTGCAACTCTGAAATCTGCATTTTGGTTTGTTCTAGCATACGGGGTGTTACAAAAAGTTTATTACTATAATATCATAGATTGTAATTCTAGAATGCCAAAGCATATGGGAATTAGCTGATGTATTTAGTGACTTTATTTTTGTGCGTGGTTGTGTTTCTTTATTGAACTCGTATAATTGTGATAATTGAGGTGATTATATGTCATAGTGACATTTTATTTATTGAGATACTGCATCATCCTCTTTTTATTGATGTCATATTGTGCACATGCATTGACATAAGATTGAGTATGAGTAAAGGTCTAACACGTGGAGATCATCCCTGTTGAGATTGAGTTATGATTATAATTTAGGCACGTGGAAATCGTATGTGCGAGTGATTGGTTATGATTATAAGTTGGGCACGTCGAGATCATTCGTGCTGGGGATTTTTTGATTTTATGATAGTGCATTGAGATCGTCCGCACGGACACGTGGAGATCGTCTGTATCGGTATATGAACCTCGCGAGTCCCCCATGGGTCATGAACTCTCGATGTACTTCCAAGGAGTATCATGTATATATGGTTGAGGGATTACTTTACATCTGAGGCATATAATTTCATGGTTTCACATTGCATTGCATCTCATAACATCCTTCATTCTTGTTATTTATGTGTTTATTTGGTGGTTGGACATTACGTGAAATTTGATTGTCTATATTGATAAAAACATGGTTGATAAATATATTGTGGACTTGTAAAATTAAAGGATTATTTTTCTTATATACTCTTGTAACTACTTCTTCATTGTCGGTCTATGAGATATACTAGGTACACGTGGTTTTGTACTCATACTACACTTGCTGCACTCTTTTATGGTGCATATTGTAGTTCGAATTTGAGCGCACTTCTTGGAGCCTGAGTCTGAGTTTGGATTATCTTTTATTTATGGTGAGATGCTTGGATATTCTGCGGCTCATACCCTCATCTATCTATATTTATTAGGTTGTGTTGGTATTCTGATAGGATATTTCTTATGTTTAGACTTGTTAAATAATTAGAGACTTATATTGACTTTAGAAGCTCTTGTACTTATGACACTAAATCTTCTGGTGGTATATTCGTTTTTCCGCATTTTATTGTAAAAAACTTAGTGTTTGGATATTATGTTTTCGCTTATCTTTCTACATTAAATATTGAATTGAATTGGTAAAAGTATTGGGGTGGCTTACCTATCGGTTGGGAACATAGGTGCCATCACTACTTGTGATTTTGGGTCGTGACATATTGGTATCAGAGCTTTAGGTTCATCAGTCTCACGAGTATAAGAGCTGAGTCTAGTAGAGTCTTGCGGATCAGTGCGGAGACGTCCGTTACTTATCTTCGAGAGGTTATAGGACTTTAGAAAACTTCTATTCTTTCTTTCCTTATAGTGCGTATGTGATTTTGTTTAAGGTCAAGCCCTTGTTCCATTCTCTCACCAATGGTGAGAAAACATTCTCAGAGTTGACCTCAGCGAAAGGGGATGTCATTTTGTGATTTAATACGGATGTTACTTGGTTAGTAAAATATCTTGGTAATGAGCTTTTTGATTATAAAGAATGAATTTGATAAGGTTGGAAATAGTAAGAACGGTTTGCTCAACGTGTGATTTACACAAGGATACTTGAATTTCATTTGAATTAATTGAGACAGTTTTATGACATGTGTTTACGATAAGTGAATAATTCAGTAATGAGATGATATAACGTTAATCTCATGAAGAGAAATGTAAGATTAGGAAGATCAATTTATCAAATAAGAGGATGTTGATTATGCTAAGGTTATGAGGCGAGTTGAGAAAGGACAAAGACATAAAATGTGATCACTTCTAATAATGTTTGAGAGGGTAATACTTGTTATAAAATTTGTATGGCGGATTTTATTTTTATCCTATGGAGTGGAGGTATACTGAAGATAATTTAAATATTTTAAATTGGATGGCATGATGACCATGTTGATATTCATTTGATAGAATCCACAAGGTGGATTAAGTCTAGTACATCAAGAGATTATAAAAGGCTAAATTGAATATCAGTCAACAAGAACATTTAAATAGAGGGTTAATGATAAATAGTGATAAATTCATAATGCGAGGAGCCTTTCAGATATAGAATCGAGGATCAGTAATATTAATTGAATTAAGAAGGGAGAAAGATTTTTTAGTTAAAAGATATTGGAAGGGATACTTGTATGAAGCTATATAAAGACATCTGTAGAAATGTATGCATAGTAGTTATGAATAGATATATAGATCATAGACCAATAAGATGTGATTGAAAATCTTATGGTAGTAAATAACTAATTGTATTGGGGTAATCAAGGTTGTTCAAAGTATCATTCGATATGCTCTCGGTTGACTATAATTTTATTTCGAGTGTGGATTTACTTCATTTTATGTAAGTACGTAGCTTATTTTGGATTTGATTATGACGTAGCTTATTTTGGATTTGAATATGCTTTGTGACTCTTCTCCTATGTCTATACATATTCCTACACCTGTAGATGGTTCTTAGTGGTAGATCGATTACATTGATCTTATATTGACTTGGTAGTATATGACACGTGGAAAAACTTGGTTATTTTGTATACGGTAGATTTTAACATCATTTGGATATGGATTGAATTTCTCACTATCATGAAGTTTAAGACTATAAGTCTAAGTTAGTAACCTCAGATGTGTCAAGTAATCCTAAATTAAAGTGGCAGGAGACTCTCAATATATATCTAAGAAGGGTATTTTGGTTTTTGAAGTCTCAGTGCATGGTTAAAAAAAAGAAGAGGAAAGTAATGCCTTACCTATTTGACTTATGTTCGTCATGCTAGTACTAATACATTTCCTTTAGAGTCAGTTCCAACAGTGAAAAAGTTTTTGAAGGTGTTCCATGTGAGCTTGATATTGAATTTATTATTGACTTTGAGTTAGACACTCGATCTATTTCTATTATTTCTTATTCAACTACTCCGGTGGAATTGAAAAGAACGGTAACAAGACTTGTTGAGTAAGAAATTTATTGGATCAAGCATATCTTTATTGGGTGCTCCTATCGTACTTGGATTCCTTTATTATTATCTTCATCGATGACATGTTGGTATACTCCCGTAGTAGAAAGGATCATGAGCATCATTTTAGGATTGTTCTTTAAAATGTGGGTAAGATAAAGTTTTATGCAAAAAAAATTTTAGTGTAAGTTTTGATTAGTTTGGTGGCATATTTGGACCATGTAGTGTTCAGGAAAGGTATTATGGTGGATCCCAAGAAGATTGAGTCAGTTATTAATTGGGACAAACTTGTTTCCATTATCGAGATTCTGAGTATCTTAGGTTTTGTAGATTATTGTTGATGATCTGTGAAGGGGTTCTCATCTATTGCATCCATATTTACTATGTTGATCCAAAAGTAAGTGGATTTTCAGTGGTTTGATGTGTGTGAGGTGAGCTTCCTAAAGCTCAAGACTTTATTTACTACTACTTTGACTTTACCTGTGTAGGGAGAAGATTTTACTGTATATTGAGATGATTCTTGGATTGGTATTGGTTGGGTATTAATGTGGAAAGGGAAGTGATAACTTATGCTTCGATACAATTGAAAGTTCACGAGAAGAACTGTCTTAGTTATAGCTTAAACTTGGCGGTGGTTGTGCTTGCATTAAAATTTTAGAGACATTATATTTATAGTGTGTATTGTGAGGTGTTTCAGTATATATTCAATAAAAGGAATATAAATTTAATACAATGGAGATGGTTAGAGTTTCTTGAGGACTATGGAATGGCTATCGTTTATCGTTTTGGCAAAGTGAATGTGACAGTAGATGCCTTAGGTTGACAGACGGTGATTATGGTTAGTCTACCTTTGGTACATATGGGAGAGTGTCCCTTGGCTATGGATGTCCAGTCCTTAGCCAATAACTTTGTAAAACTTAATATTTTAAAAACTGGTGGAATTTTAGCTTACAGGGAGGTGGGGTAGTTCTTATTGGAGCAGATTCGGGTTTGAAAACTTGGTGATGAAAAATTGTATATTTGGTTCGAGACAAGGCATTACAAGGAAAAGCCAATGAGGAAATTCATGATGGTGAAGGAGTTTTGAGGACAAGTTATCTTATTTATGTTCTTTGGATAGGTGAATTGACTAGATTGGTCATCGAGGAGATCCATAGTTTGAGGTATTCTATTCATCCGAGGTCTGCTAAGATGTATCGTTACTTGAAGTAACATAATTGGTAGTGTCCTATGACGAGAGACATAATAGATTTTGTATCTTGGCGTTAGAATTGTTAGCAAGTGAAGTATGAACACCGAAATCCTGCCGGTATGACTTAAATGATGATTTTACTAGAGTTGAAGTGAGAGCGGATTTCTATGGATTTTGAGGTAGGGTTGCCACGTATCCTACAAAAGTTGTTGTTATATGGGTTATAAAGAAACGATTAACCAAGTCGATATATTTCATATCAATTCAGACTACTTATAGTTCAGAAAAAGTTAGCCTAGATCTACATTTGGGAAATAGGCTTATATGGGATGTCCATTTCTATTATTTTATTAAGTTACATAACTTACATCTCATTTCTATAGGTCTATGCAGAAGGAATTAAACACTCGAGTGGATCTTAGTACAATCTTTCACCCTCAGTCCGAACGAACTATTCAGGTCCTTGAGGATTTATTTTAAGCTTATGTGAGTGACCTTAGTGGTCAGTGAGATCATTTTATTTTTTTCATCTTTAGTGGAGTTTACATATAATAGCAGTTACCATTAGAGCATTGAGATGACACCATTCACTATGTTGTATGGTAGAAGATGTTGATCTTCAATTAGTAGGTTTGATGCATTTGAGATTAGGCCGTAGGGCACATATCTGTTTAGGAAATCCTTGGATAATTTTAAGTTGGTTGAGAATAGGTTTCTTATGGCTCAGAGTAGGCAAAAAGGTTATGTGGATCGAAAGATTCATGGTTTAGAGTTCATAGTGGAAAAACAAGCTCTGTAAAATGATTTCAACCATGAAAGGTGTGATGAGGTTTGGGAAGAAAGGACAAGTTGAGATCGATATACATTGATCCTTTTTAGATTGTTCAGTGTATTCGTCAGGTTGCTTACGAGTTGGCTTTGCCACATGGTTTTTCAGGTGTTCATCATGTATTTCATATTTAGGTTTTGAAAAAGTACTATTTGGATGATTCTCATATGATTAAATAGGATTTAGTGTTACTAAATCAGAATTTGACTTTTGAGGAGGAGCCGATAACCATATTGGATACGCAAATTTGAAAGTTGAGGTTGAAGGAAATTATTTTAGTCAAGGTTAAATTAATGCATCATCTAGTTGAGGAGGGTACTTGGGAGTATGATTTGGACATACAAACTAGAAACCCCAACTTTTAGAGCGTTCATATACTTTCTGTTCTTTTACCGTTCGAGGACGAACGCTTATTTTAGTGGTAAATGATGTAACGATCCGTCAGGTCATATTGAGAACTAGACATCTTTTTATCATAAAAGACTCTTCCTATAAATATTCAAGAGGAATCTTGGACTATTTATTTAACTATAATTAATTAGTTAATGGACTTTTAATAAATAATTAAATTAGTTAATAGTTAATGGGTCAAGTCCATAATTTATTTAAGGGAAAATGCATAAGTACCCCCCAACCTATGCCCGAAATCTCATAGACACACCTAACCTTTACTAAGGTCCTATTACCCCCCGAACTTATTTTATATATAATTTTCTATCCCTTTTTGACCTACGTGGCACTATCTTGTGGGCCCAGCGCGTGTTGACGATTTTTCCAAGGATAGTGCCACGTAGGCCGAAAAGGGGTAGAAAATTATATATAAAATAAATTCGGGGGGTAATAGGACCTTAGTAAAGATTAGGTGTGTCTCAGGGATTTTGGGCATAGGTTGAGGAGTTACTTACGCATTTTCCCTTGATTTAATACCATTTACCATTTGGCCCATGTATTGAAATAAGTTAGAGGGGTTAAACGAGTGTTACATCATAACTTGAGAAAAAGGTAGGCGAGCACGACTGGCGGTGTAGACAGAAGAGTTACTTGTGTATTTCTGGTGAGCATTCAATCTGAATGTATTATTGAAATTCTAAGAATAAAAAGATCACTTTTATTAAAGAGTTAGTGGGATAGTATAGTACAACAATGGTAGGGTAGGTGCTAGTTAATCATTGGGCAAGAATCTTTTTTTTTCTCTTACATTCAGTTTCATATTAATATGTCAAATTTCCAATTTGATTTGCATACCAGCGAGATTAGTGAATTAATTTTGTGACTTTTCAATTCTTCCGTTACGGGTAGCAATTATCCTAAGATTTTAAATTTTAATTTGAAGACTGAGATGGTCAGAAATAGTAGGGGAAAACATATAAAGTTTAGATATAAATTGCTCGCTAACTTCTTAGAATTCGTAAATTTTTCATAGTTAAGTTGGTCTTGACATGTTAGTATATATTTAAATATTAGGGGTATTGTATATATGAATATCATTAGGTTTTTGATATTTGGAGAAATTGAGACTTAACCCTAGGCTTAAAATTTAGGAATATGAGACTTGGCATATTAGTTGGCACCAAAATTTATGAATTTAATTATAGATTAGGGTGAGTTTTGGGTCTAGGCTAAACATATAGTAATATGGGTGTTTACAGATTTGTTTACTTACTAATAATGCATATTTGATAGATTGGGAACATTTGAAACTTTGTGAAAGGGAAAGACAAGATCTTGAGGATTCGTGATATGTGTTCAGCATTCGAGGTATGTTAAGACTTTTTAGACTTCATTGAGAGACATTTTCTAATGAAAGATTAAAATGGAATAGACAATGGGTAAGGGCAAAAGATGGGGGTCTCGTACCAATGGTATGACGGGCATTGGTACGAGTACCAGTGTTAGTAAAGGGAAAGTTTATTACTATAATATGATAGATTGTATTAGAGATTGCCAAAATATATGGGCATTAGTTGATGTATTAAGTGACTTATTTTTTGTGCGTGGTTGTGTTTCTTTATTGAACCCGCATAATTGTCATAATTGAGGTGATTATATGTCATAGCGACATTTGATAAATTGCGATACTGCATCATCCTCTTTCTATTTAATTCATATTGTGCACATGCATTGACATGAGATTGAGTATGAGTAAAGGTCTAACACGTGGATATCATCCATGTTGAGATCGAGTTATGGTTATAATTTGGTCACGTGGAGATCGTCCATGTGAGTAATTGGTTATGATTATAAGTTGGGCACGTAGAGATAGTCTGTGCTGGGGATTGTTTGATTTTATGATAGGGATTGTTTGATTTTATGATAGTGCATTGAGATCGTCCGCACAGACACGTAGAAATCGTATGTGTCGGTATATGGACCTCGCGAATCCCCCATGGGTCATGAACTCTCGATGTATTTCCAAGGAGTATCATGTATATACGATTGAGTGAGTATTTGACATCTGCGGCATATCATTTCATGGTGTCACATTGCATTGCATCTCATTTCATCCTTCATTCTTGTTGATTAGGTGTTTATTTAGTGGTTGGACATTACGTAAAATTTGATTGTCCCTATTGACGAAAACTTGGTTGACAAATATATTGTGGACTTGTAAAATTTAAGGATTATTTTCTTATATACTCATGTCACTACTTATTCGTTGTCGGTCTATGAGATATACTGGGTACACGTGGTTTCGTACTCATACTACACTTGTTGCATTCTTTTGTGGTGCAGATTGTAGTTCGAATTTGAGCGCATTTCTTGGAGCTTTAGTCTGAGTTTGGATTATCTTGGAGTTGTGGTGAGATTCTTGGATATTCTACGGCTCATACCCTCATCTATCTCTATTTATTAGGTTGTGTTGGTATTATGATAGGATATTTCTTATATTTAGACTTGTTAATTAATTAGAGACTTATATTGTCTTTAGAAGCTCTTGTACTTATGACATTAAATCTTGGGGTGGTATTTCCGTTTTTCCGCATTTTATTATAAAAGACTTAATGTTTGGATATTATGTTTTCTCTTATCTTTCTACATTAAATATTGAATTGAATTGGTAAAAGTATTGGGGTGGCTTACGTTGGGAACATAGGTGCCATCACGACTTGTGATTTTGGGTCGTGACACAAAATTACCCTTCATCCACCTATCAGCCTTAAAATACCCCTGGCGTCCGCCTTTCGGCTCAAAAACACCCTTGATGTTAATCCTTTGACTCATATTTGCCCTTATTGTTAATAACTCCCTTAAAGTAAAATTATTAAATATTTATTTATTATATTGCTTAATGCGATCGATCCAAATTTAAACCCTTCTCAAATAAATAATAAAAATGATATTTTTAAATATTATAATTTTCTATAAAAACCACTTATGATTCATATTTTGATCCGATACACTTGAAAAAATGTTGAAAAAATAATTAATTTCATGATATCTTCTTATTGGCCTATTTTAAATCGACCCCAATTTATTATAACGTAACCCAACTCATAAATGGGAATCCAACTAAAATCCATACTTACCCCGACTGATTGTCCATCTAAAAAAATTATTATTTTCATTGATATAAAATTTTCTCTCAATTATCAAAATGTCTTGTTCATTTTCTCTTTTATTACTTTTTGTAATCTCTTATTCTTAATTAGGATATCTGGGACTCAAACTTGAAATGAACTCACATATTTATATTCTTTTAATTAGTATTATAGTCATGATGGGATGACGGTGTGGATAAGAGAAATGATTATTTTTATTATTTTATTTTTAATTTTGGGTACACACAAATGAAAAATGTAATATTTGTACATATTTGCTTAATTGAGTCATCTTTTATTGAACTAATTATTTCTATATGAATGCATCATTATTTTCCTCCCTTTTTTCTCTCTTGTTTGTCATAAATTAAAACAAAATGGTGGACAAGATCTAAATAGATTTTTTTTTTTTTGGAAGATATAGGAAGTGAAGGGCCGGGGAGGGAGGAGTAGAGAGTAGACGCATAACCTTTTTATAATTTTAAATTTACTATAAAATTCAAAATCAAGTCAATCATGTGAGTTTATATATTAAGTAATTTCAAATTATTTTAATGGAAAAGGGCCTAAAATGCCCTTAAACTATGAAAATTGGTACAATATTACCCTCCATCCACCTAATGAGTATGATCCATAAGAGATTAGGGTATTTTTGAGCTGAAAGGTGGACGTCAGGGGTATTTTAGAGCCGATAGATGGATGGAGGGTAATTTTGTACCAATTGAAATACTTGAGGGCCTTTTAGGCCCTTCTCTGTTTATTATATTTCTGTATATTTCTATCTTTAGTAACATTCCTATTTATAAAAGGTAAAAATCAAATTAAACTAGGACTAGAAACTACTCTAACTAACAAATTATAATCAAAACATAAATAAGTAAATACCATAAATAACAAATCATAAATAACTTAAGATTTCTACACTAACCTTGAATTATTATTTCCAACATTTTCCCGTAATTCCAAGTTGTATACTCTTGCCTTTTTCTTCTTGTTATTGTTGTTGTATTGGAGTACTTCTCTTCAATCTTCAATTGTTGGAAACTTCTGTCCAATCTTTCAATTGTTAGAGTACTATTCTTCAATTCTCATTTATTTGTTTTCTTGGTTATTGTTGGAGCATCTTCTCTCTAACTTCCAAGTGTTGGAGCACGTTCTCTCCAACTTCCAAGTGTTGGAGCACTTTCTCTCCAACTCACGATATTTTTCTCTTGGTTGTGTTGGAGCATTTCTCTCCAATTTCCAAGGTTGATGCCCTTCCCACCAACGCCTTTTCTTTTTGGTTTTTCGATATTTTTTCTCCCGGTTGTGTTGGAGAACTTCTTTTCAACTTCCGCAGTTGATGCCCTTCCCACCAACGCCTTTTATTTTTGTTTTTGGTGTTGGAGCACTCTCTCTCCAACTCTCATTGATGTCCTTCCCATCAACTCCTTTTCTTTTTTTTGTGTTTTTTTTAAATTTTTTTTTTGTGTTGGAGCACTCTCTCTTGAACTCTCGTTGATGCCCTTCCCATCAACTCATTTTCTTTTTGCCTTTTTTTGTTGTTTTTACTTTCTCCAACTTTTAATTTAGAGAAGAGTTTTTTCTCTTGTGCTTGGTTGCACTTCTTTAAATCTGCAATTTTTTTATAAGTCTTTGCTCCTAGCATGTTTTTTTTTCATGCATATTTTATTCGTTCAGTTTTTGTCAACATGATCATTGGCTAGACGGACGACATATATAGGTCATAGCCGCCCGCTAGCAGGGGAAACTCTTTGATCTTCTACAAGGATCGTAGAAGCTCTAATACCTGTTTGAAGGAAAATATTTTATTTGTAAACTCAAAGGTTCTTGAATCTTAGTTCAAGTTCTATCTATTTCCTTGTATTTCTGTATATTTCTATCTTTAATAACATTCCTATTTATAAAGATAAAAATCAAATTAAACTAGGACTAGGAACTACCCTAACTAATAAATTCTAATCAAAACATAAATAAGTAAATACCATAAATAACAAATCCAAAACAACTTAAGATTTCTACTCTAACTTTGAATTATTATTTTCAACAATATATATATATATAGTTAGTGCCTTCAATTTCTTAAATATGTCTTGAGTTTTTGGTTAATTATTATATGGTTAAGGCACAAGTACCCTTGAACTATTGTAACATCCCACCTTAGGAATAGCTAAATTTAGGAAGAACTAATTTGTAAAGAGCTAAATTGAAATTTGTTCAAGTTAAGCTTAAGTTGTGAGTTTTGGGTCAACTTCAAATGACCATAACTTTTATTACATGATGAGTTAGGTGGCCCATAAGATATCAAAAGAATGGTCTTGGAATCCTCTTTCCAACGCTACTGAGTTTGCTAAATTTTGAGTTTAGATAAGGGAGATATGCCCGTTTGAAGTCATCCTGTCCAGTTAAGGAAATTTACCCGAATTAGTGAGGGGTATTTTGTCTTTTCCTTACCCCATCAGCTTTAAACGTTTCTAGTAACTAGTTTTTCGACACATGTGGTGCACGTGATTACCAATTCAGAAAATATATGTTATAGTAAATAGTATTGCTTATTTAAGTGATGATTTTAATAATAAGCTTTGCATAAAAGAGTTGTATATTCTTTTGTGAAAGTTTAATGTGGATCGTCATATTTATCTCTTATTCACGTGAACCTATGAAGATGGTCAATAAAAACATTTATTTGTTTTTTTTTTTTTTAATTAAACATTGGATCATGTCCATTTATTCATAAAATAAAAAAGGTGTTCAACTAAGGTCCAAGAGTGACCCAAGTCAAAGGCAAATAAAAAAACAAATAAACTAAAATAATCTAATTAGGAAACCAAAAACTCATAAACTGATAGACGCCCAGCCGCCGCTTCTCTGCTTCTTCTTCTCCGTTAAACGATCGCCGGAGAAAACTTCCATGCTTGAAGCCACTGAGGAAGCAAAATCTGAAAGAACCTCATTTAACACAGCTATGATCGAAAAATTCCAGGTGCGGGTTGCAATCATCTCCACATCAAAGGCTCTCACTGATGCCATGATTCAACGACCATTGAAGACTTCTTCTACCCGAATCTGTCAATCTGAGCTAGGAAACAAGGATACTTGCAAGGATTTGCATCGTCTCTCATTCGTATATCGACTTGAAGACTTAACTACCATATTTATCGAGATAAGTATTCTACCATTAATTCCTTTTTGTTCTTTTGTTACTCCACCTTTGATTTGTCTCCTCAACAGATTGAACCCCATGGGGATTAATACCACTGTTTAAGTCGACATTTCTCGAGCCTTGTAATCCAAACTTTGATAGGAGATTAAAGGTATTCTTCTACATACTCTTCATATTCCTCAGATGTTACTGAGATTATTACATCTTGTTTATTCCCATTGAATTAGCATGTGATTCACCATTGTAGTACTTATTCTGCACTTTCCTGATTCTTAGATTAGGTGTATTTTCCTTATCTAGTTGCAGAATTGTCCTAGCCATTTGTGGTAACTCCTGCCTGTTGTTATATTGTTGTTTCTCGTTTCCTGTAAAATGAACAAACGATTTAGTAAGAAAATCTGCTAGGCTGTTCCCTTCTTTGAGAATATGCACCACCTCCACCACATGGTTCATCATCATATGCTTAATGTATCTAACTTCCCAAGCTATCACCCATGGAACCTCCCACTCTCCTGTAATGACTTTCTGAGTTATTAATGAGTCGGTCTCCATGATCAGAGGAAATAAATTCTCCTGAATACAGTGTTGTAATCCCCCCTTTACTGCCATGATCTCAGCCTTCAAAGTAGAGGTATTTGTAACCCTTGTAGATTCTGCATACACCAGCTCCCCCTCTTCATTTCTAATACAGAAAGCTATGCACCCAACTCCTGCATTACTCTGATAAGAAGCATCAGTATTACATTTATATACACCCACAGGGGTACCTCCAACTCACAATCTTAGTTTTTGTCAATGGTGCATATCCTTCCAGAAATTTGACAATTAAAGGCCATGATTTAGGGACCTTTTTTATCCAAGGGTATCTAAGCTTTGTGAACAAGTAAATGTTCCTATGAATCTCCAGAATCATTGAGTTTCTAGACATAACCCCACCATGCTTAATCACATTCCTCCTCTTCCAAATGTGCCAAATTATGATAGAGGGTAATGCTTTAAACAATGGCATCAGTTTGGAAGCACCATCAGCTTCCCACCAGTCCTCTATGATCTGTTTGAGTTGAACTATTGGAAAGAGCAACCCTGCAGCATCCCTAAACATTTTCCAAACACTTTGAGCAGCAGGACAAAGAACAAATAGGTGAGAGAAAGTTTCAGGTGTATTATTGTTGCAACAACAACATTCAACACTCTCTACAATCCTTCTCCTTACCAGCACGTCCCCTATAGGTATTTTTTTGAACCATAATCTCCACATAAAAAAGGAAATCTTAAAAGGCAGCCCTTTCTCCCAAATATTGGAAATATTCTCAATAAGATCTCCTCTATTTCTGCATAGCTCCCAAGCTGAACTTACCTTGAATTTTCCATCACTTGTAGGCATCCACCATGCTTTATCCCTTCCTTCAGTAGTAGTGATGTTTCCCAAGACATGACAAATGTTTTTGCAAATATCGTTGTTGAAGTTATTAGCAAGAACCTCAATCTTCCATCCATCTTCATTATATAGATCCTTGACGTCTTCCAGCTGACTTTGGTTTTGTGAGACATTCATCACATAGTGTAACGCCCCTAATTGTGTCCAGTTATCAAACCACACACTAGCTTGCCCATCCCTAGGTTCCCACCAAATCTCTTGATCATAAAAGTCCCTAGCTTGTAACATAGCTTTCCAAACTTGTGATCCACCTTTCCATTCCATAACTTGTGGCCTCTGTCTTTTACAATATTTGTTCCACATGTAATCAGTCCAAAGGGTATTCTTAGTTCGGAAGTTCCACCATAGCTTTGCAAATAAGGCTTTGGAAACATCAAAAAGTGATCTAAATCCTAATCCACCTTCCTCTTTAGGTAGACAAATATTACTCCATGTTACCCAGTGAGTAGCTTTACCATTTTCTTTAGCATTCCATAAGAATTTTGCGAAGATCTTGTGAATATCATCAATAACACACTTAGGAGGATTAATAGCAGATAAGAGGTAAATAGGAATACTCTGCAATACATGAGTAATGAGAACTGCTTTGCCTCCATATGATAACAATTTTCCTTTCCACAATTGCAATTTATTCTGGATCTTCTTAATAAGCTCTTTAAAATGAATCTTCTTCTTTTTAGCATGGCCAATAGGGCACCCCAGATATGTCAAAGGGAAACTCCCTTTACAGAAACCTGTATTATCCTCAACCAATTGTATAGAACTATGAGCAGCTTTATTAAACAAATAAAAGAAACTCTTTTGTTTGTTAATGAGCTGTCCTGATTGTTGTTCATACATTTTCAATGTATCCATAATCATCTGAAGTGATGTCTCATCAGCACTAGCAAAGATAATTGTATCATCTGCATAAGATAAGTGATTCAATTGTTCACTCCACTTTGGAAGCCCATATCCTCTAAACCCCTCCTATAGAAACAATTGATTTAATGCTCTAGATAATACTTCAGTAGTCAAAATAAATAAAGTAGGAGATAAGGGATCTCCCTGCTTTAGCCCCCTTGATGAGTGGAAAAAACCCTGAGCTTGACCATTAATCAACACAGAATACCAATTATTAGCAATAATTCTCCAAATCATGTCAAGCATAATAGGACTAAAACTTATTTTCTCCAACACTTTGATCAAGAAATTCCAGTCAACCCTATCATATGCTTTTGCCATGTCAAGTTTGATAACCACATTATCAGGCTTGCCCCTCAATCTAATATCATTAACAATTTCTTGAGCCAACAATACATTTTCAGTAATATTTCTCCATTTAACAAAACCAGATTGATTTTGTGAAATCAATCTAGGAAGAACAACCTCCATTCTATCATGAATCAATCTAGTGATGATTTTGTTAATGAAATTGCTCAGACTAAGAGGTCTAAGATCTGAAAAGGATTGTATAACATCCTTTTTAGGTAGTAGTACCAAGTTAGTATGAGTAATTGACTTTGGCAGTGTAGCACCTTTAAAAAAGGCATGAACCACTTTGATCACATTTGGCCCTACAGTATCCCAACAATGTTGGTAGAAACATCCAGAAAACCCATCTGGCCCACGTGAACTCTCAGCATTCATCTGAAAGACCACACTTTTAATCTCTGCTTCCTCAGGTAGTTTAACAAATTCATCATTTTCTCCCTGAGAAATTACAGGGTTAATATGCAGCAATAAAGATAGCTCTGAAGAAGTTGTCTCAACAGAAAATTGTTTTGTGAAAAACTGATCCCTTCTTCAACAATTTCTGTTTCAGATTCAGTCCAGGATCCATCAGCCTTAATAATTCTCTTCAAAGCAAGCCTCTTTCTTCTTCCTCTGACTAGATTGTGAAAGAATTTAGTATTCCTATCCCCTTCTTCAAACCACTGCACACAAGATTTTTGTCTCCAAAATTCTTCGTCTAAATGCAAATATAACTTCAATTCTGCATGAGTCTGTTGAAGTATACATCTATTAGAAGTATACATCTCTTCTCTGATTGTTAGTTGTTTGAAAATATCTTTTTGATAACCAGTTGTTTGAAAATATCTCCAAACTTATCTTTGCTCTACTTAGTCAAAGCCTTCTTAATTCTCTTCTGCTTCTGCTTAAATTGTACAAAAATATCCTGTGATGAATCTGCCACCCAATTCTGCTCAACCACTTTTTTAAGTTCTTCACTTTCAGTCCAAAATTTAAGAAACTTAAAAGGCTTAACAATAGTACAAGTACTGACCCCACAAGAAAGCATCAATGGAGCATGATCAGAACTAGTTCTTGCTAAATGTTGTACCCCAATATTGCCATACAGGTCGAGAAAATATTGATTCACCACCACCCTATCCAATCTTTTAAATATGCATTCACCATCTGCCCTACCATTCCACCAGGTGAAAGGATTTCCAGAGAAGTTAACATCAGCTAAACCACTTGAATTCAAACATATATTAAAATCTTCATACTCCTGAGGATAAACAGGTAAACCACCAATCTTTTCTTCTTCACACATTATGACATTAAAATCCCCTCCAACCATCCATGGTACAGAAAACTCTTGACTGATAGAGAAAATATCTTCCCAAAGCTGAAGTCTATCAATAGTAGAGCATTTTGCATATATAGCAGTTGCCAAGAGTTGAACACCATTTTCCAATGTGAGTTGCAAGGTTATTTGTTGTTCTGAATCTGATATAACTCCTACATGTATATTTTGCCTCACAAACACCCAAATTTGACCATTAATATTATAGTTGACATAATGCATTCCCAATCTTCTTTTATATCTCTGAATCTGTCTAGCATTTTGAAATGGTTCCATCAAAGCAATTAACAAAAACTTATGATGTTTATTTAACATTTGAACTCTATGAAAGGCCTGTTGAGTATTAACAGAACTAATATTCCAAAATAGAGCTTTGTAATTCATACAGAAATTGCTTTAACCCCCCTCTTAGCTTGAACTCTTGTAGGCAAGATACTATTGTTGTCTCCTTTACTTCTGCCTTTTCTTGATTTTGTTAACATCTTGGGAGATAGACCAGCCTCATTACATACTTGTATCATGTTAAACTCATTTTCCCCCTCATCTTTATCTTCTATATCATCAGTAGTACTACATGTTCCTGATTCTTGAGACTCACTATTTTGTTCATTTGTTATCAGTTGATCCACCTGGTGGGACACTAGAGCATGTAGGGCTTCCATTGGTGCTGATCTGCCAGCAATTTGGATGAGTAATGGCCTTATCATTGAATTCTTCCTGCATCTCCTGCCTGTGTTGATACTTATCCTGAACTGTAGCAATATCACCTCCAGCTACCATTTGAAGAGGCTCCTGGTATGTTGCATTTTCCATATATTTCAAACTCATTACAACTGATTCATGATTCTACAGATTTTCTTTCATTATCACTATAGCTTTTTCATTGTTTTTCTCCCCATCTTCATGCATATGATTATTTATACCTCCTGTCTTTTCCAGGCACTCTATTGATTTTTGTTCACTGATCTCTTCCCTTGCAGGTTCACCAAGATCAGCACTCCTCAAACCAGAACCACCATTATCTCTCAAATCAGCATTCACAGTTTCTTCATCAATTTGATCTACAACACCCTTCTCTATTGACATTTGTACTAACCTTCCTTCACTTGCAGGCACCCTTGGATCCCCCCTAGTACTTGGCTTATCATTTTGTCCCAACTGATTACATTCTTGGTTTCTGTTGTGTTTTGATACATTCTCCTTCTGTGCAAATGCTCTTGTAATCCAGTCTTTTGTCGATGTTGGCTGCTGATTGTTTCCCTTTGTACCTTGGTCGTTTTCATTGATTATTGTCATATTATTCATTGAGCTACCAACATATGAATGCTTGTTCATTTGTTCTGTATCTTCGTCATTTAGAGCTGCAAAAGAATTGTCAGTACTCACTTCTATACCATCAGTATTGGTTTCTCCTTGTTTATGCCTTGGAGTGTTATGTTGGTAGGGTGCCACTTTTTAAATTGTCCTCCTATGCGAATCACTGGTGTGTCTGTTTGAGCATTCATGTTCTCTATCACATTATTGTCCTGCCTTTCTGTATCTTCATATAAAGGTTTCCTGAGTTCAGGGTGAAGTACTCTACATTCCTTCTCTACATGGCCCTGTAACTTACATTTTTGGCAGTACTTTGGCAGTACGTCATACTGAATGTTAACTCTATCAACCCTTGATGTTTTAGTATCGTCATTCATCACCTCTAACTCAATGAATTTAGGGAAGTCAGCCAATAAGTCCACCTACATCTTCACCCTAGCACAACTTGGCCGGGTTTTATTTATAGTAGCCAGATCAAGGTGTAATGGTTTTCCTACAGCTGAGGCTACGGAAAAGATGGATTCCTAAACAAAAAAAGTAAGTTTTATATCCGGGAAGGAGATCCATGCGATTGCTTGAGTGGTTTCCTCATCTACATTAAACTTTGCATCATAGATTAGAGGTCTCATCAAGTACGAGTAGCCGTCCTTTGACGATATATAATATGCAGGTTTAGACATCATATTGATAAAATCCTCTTTCTGTTTAAACCATATGAGAATGTCTATTTCGTAATAGCCCTATTTGACAGTCTCTAACGTTGCATTGTTTAGGAATTTGAATTTGATGAATGTCTATTTCGTAATAGCCCTATTTGACAGTCTCTAACGTTGCATTGTTTAGGAATTTGAATTCGCAATTCATCAATTTCAGGCCAGCCACACGAAAACTTCCCAACAATTGCATACTGCAAATTTTCTATGATGTTCATCCTCTCAACCTCTTTTTCAGTCCAGACGACTCTGGGAATTCCGTGATTATAACATACTTGTTTGATTGGTATTTGTTCTACTGAAGGTTTGTTGTTTTCGCCATCCTCATCAATCTTGAACATATTAACATATACTGGTAATACCTTACCATCTGCCCCATTACTGGAACATCCAGCTGCCATTGTTGTGTTAGGGTGTTGTAGTATGGGAAAAGAAGAGTCAGATATGACTAACGCCGGACCAGCTCTAGTCAACTGGCCGGCGGCAGCTGTGGCCATTCCGAAAAATTCTATCAGAAAATTCTAGGGTTCTTCACTCCGTTATTTTAGCTCTCAAAATCCAATCTGAATATTTGATCTAAAAAATAAATTTAAAAAAAATAATAAAAATTTACTAGTTAAATGCAATAATGAATATATTTATTTCAATTTGATGAGGTTCAATCTTGTAATTAGTTGTATCTTAGTAATATTACCTTATAGACGATATTTTTTGTGTATTTTTCTTGTCATCCAACCAGATGTACTTTGTATGTGTATTCCACGTTAAACTATTTAGATGTCATATGAACATGTGAAGAGAACAACTACATATTATTTTTTAGAATTAATTTTTTGTTTTATGAGTTATATCATAATAGATTGTGTTCTTGTTGTTGGCTCTCATATTTGACTTCTCGATTGACTGTGTACATAAATCAAAGATAGTTATCTGACTGTCCATAGTTAACTGAGAAAGGTTTCTTTTTTTTTTTACCGAAAAAACTAAAAATTAAAATTAAAGAATATATTCTATCTGTGAAATCATAGATATAATCACATGTTTATCTTACACCCAACAAAGATATAGTTCATATACTTATAAACGATTTTCAATTTATTCAACCAAGAAAGATTCGTCTAAAGAAAACTAACAACAACGTGTTATCACATATATAGGGGTGGTATAATAATATGAAAAATTATTAGTAAAAGGTTAATGTAAGAAAAGATGAAAGATTAGAAATAATCAATGTAATAACTATGATAATTCATAATAATATATCTAATGAATGTTAAGTGAATAACTTTTACAATAATTAGTAATAACTAAGAGAATTTATAATGTTAGAACTAAACTATTAATGTGCAATAGTTGCATTTCAAATGAATTGTCTACTTACATAAATAAATAGACTTTTAATTAATGTTACTATATTTTTTATAGTTATCAGATTTTAATTTAGTGTAGGGTAAAATGAAAATGTTTATTCCATATTACTGAATATAAAATTTATTTTGTAAATGATAAATTTTAAGTGATTCATATATATTCACGTATTTTCACATTTATTGTGAGTTTTTTTAAATAAAAAAAATGGAACAATTTAAAATAATATATTTTGAAGTTAGAAGATCTTGTTAAATTGATAATACATTCGTGACATATATAATACTTTAATTTAAAGTATGACGTTATTACAAGTCATATGAACTTTTCTTCGTCTAAAATACTGAAATATTAAGAAATAGTAAATAAGTAAAACAAAAGGGAAATGTTTATATAGTAATAACTATTTTGAAGAAAACTTCCTAACATTCTAAATCACACAAGTGCCATTAATAAATAAAGTCATTCTTTTGTCTTGAGCATCAAAAAGATAAATTGTGACAATTCTCTAACTCTTGAGAAGTTAAATAATTTTGAAAAAATATATTCAGAAGCATATATTTACATCACAAGAGAAATTGTTAAAAAAATAAATAAATTTAGACTACATCATGTTAACTTCATATATTGGAACATTATATACTCATGTATATATTAAGCAAAAAAATAATTATTATATCATCAAAATTATTTTTCTCAAGTACTCGAGGTTATGGAATGTACCCTCTTAGGATAGAACGATTTATTTCATCAGAATAGTGGTACCTCATATTCCGCTAAACTTCGAACTCGATCAACGACAATATCACACAAAAAATTTTAAAATGCAAGAAGAAGAAGAGTAGAATATTAAAAAATATTGTGGTTGAAAAATGAGATGAAACCCCTCTATTTATATTCAACAAAGGGTAGTATGAACAAGTGTTCTTGTGTCTTATTTGAAAAGTCATGACCTTTCCGAGAAGTCACATACCTTTGGGAAAATTACAACTCATTGAAAAAGTAACAACTTTTTGGAAAAGTCATAATTCATCGAAAAATCACAACCCTTCGAAAAAAGTCACAACTCATCGAAAAAGTCACAACCTATGTTAGAGATATTATAGTAATTTAACATTCAAGTTAGGAGTTCATGCTTTTAAGGTAATATAAATATAGATATTTTTGGGGTCAAATCTGATTTGGATCAGTTTTACAATCCTAAAATACGCTTAGGGTTTTGAGAGGAGTTTAAGAAGAGGAGAAAAGGAAGAACGATAAAGGTTTTTGCGAATCGAGGATTTGTTTCGCCAAATTAAGGTATGCAAGTTTTCATAGTGTTGGGTTCATTCACCACACGCCAATCATGATTTACATATTCGAATTCATCCATAAAGATTGGAAAGTTTAAGTTCTTGATGAGTTTTCTTGAAGTGTTGTTCTTCGTTCTTGAATTTTGATGTTTGGTTGAGTTCTTGAGGCGAGGATCTTGTTAATGACCCCTATTCTTGAGGGTTTTCGAGTAGATTTTCATGTAAATAAGTTGAGTAAACGAATCTAAGAGGGTTTGGAAGAAACCATTTGATTCTAGGCGAATTAGGGTCAGAAAACGAGATAACAAAATTCATCAGATTTTCTGGGCAGAGTTTCACGACCCGAGCCTACACACTGGACCCGGTCAGCACTCAAACACCATTGTTGGTCCCCAAGCGAACCCTCATCCTGGCTGGATACAAGCAGGAGACTAACTCAAGCATACAAAAGCTTAAAACTGAAATAAATTCAATTACTCAAGTACTCAATTTTACAATGATATGAAAAAAATACTCAATAGATAAACTCAGAGTTTATAAAAACAACTCAAAGAGATACATACTAAAAACTACTCAACCTTTTATATCTATGAAGCCTCTACTATTACAGAAGGATATCATGACAAGACCCACGACATCTGCAAAACTACTAACTGTAAGGTAAAGGTGAAGTCCTCCGAAATATAAGAAGGCTCAATAAAGTTGACTGGAATATCACACGACCTCAACGAAACGTCTGTTGATGATCTGAATACATATATCTTGTAAAATCTGGCAATTTAAAATAGCTAGGAAGAAGCTAAGAACTGGAAATAATCATTTTTGGAAATAATGAAAATCTCGAAATTTGTTTAAGTTAGGAAAATTTGAGTTTTGGCCAATTTCAAACGGACATAACTTATAGCTCAAGATGATTTAGAGGTACTTCCAGATATGGTAGGAAATATCTTGGAATGATCTTTCCAACACCGCCAAGTTTGCACGATTCTGAGTTCGTATGAGTAAGATATTCCCTTTGGAAGTTGGGCTGTTGGATTAAGGAAAGTCTAAATCTGGATTTTAAAAGGGTAATTTAGTATTTTCCTTACCTAATTATTCTAATTCATTTTTAGGAGTTTAATTGGGGTAAAGTCAGATTTCAGTTATTTTAGAAAAGTGGATTTCATGCTAGGGCTTGGAGAAAGGAGAAAAGAGGAGAAAGGAGAAGAATGTTCAAGATTTGTTCAACATTCGTCGAGATTAGGTTGTGGATTTCGTCGGGGGTGATCCCTACAAGGTATGTGAGATCACATAGCATTTGGTTAGTTCACCCACGCGCCAATCATGATTTATTTCAGCGAATTTAAGTTCTTGAAAGCTTAGAAATTAAGTTCTTGATGGGTTTGTTGAAGTTCTATTAAATTCTCGATTCGTTGAAATTGTTGAGGAGTTGTTTGATTTGAATTCGTGAATTTAGGTTTGATTTTGATTAGAATCTGGTGTACTTTGAACATATAATCGATTCTGAGTGTTTGGGGAAAGAACCCATGGAGTTTAGACGGTTTAGAGCTGGAAAACGAACAAGAAATTTCGTCGGACAAATCTGGGTAGTGATGGCGCGTCGCGGAGCTAGTCCCAAGTTTTGGGAAAAATCATTTCGCATCGCGGAGCGGTCACGGACCATTCTGTCTCAAAAGTTGTTTTCGAAACAAAAAATGAAATATCCCTCCGCGTCGCGGACCCACCCTCAGATATTGATTTTTGATCTTTTCTCATGTTTAGCTATCTAAAATCATTCCTAAACATCGTGAGATCGTTCCAATCACAAATCACAATCCTTGAATCCATAATTCAATTCAAGGACCAATTAAGAGTCAAGTCAAGAGCAGTTAAGATCAAAGTCAAGAGAAGTTCTTAGAGTTTTCAAAAGTCTTTTACACATATTTTTAACTTTGGTTTAAGTCTTAAAGTTCAAGTTGAGTAAAGATTAAAGAGCAAAGTTGAAGTTTATTTTTTCAAAGGTATATGGGGACTATGTATTCCTAAAGGGTTTAAAATGTTTTCACATTTAAACAAGAAAGGAAGCCTCGATTTCCAAAGGGCCTTCGGGCTAGTTTTCATAAAAGAGTAATCGCTTTCTAAATGAAGCACGAGGGGAAACTTTGATTTCCAATATAGCCTTTGAGCTAAGTTTTTGAGCACTAATCTC
This sequence comes from Solanum gracilifrons, assembly GCA_029582605.1. Lineage (NCBI taxonomy): Eukaryota > Viridiplantae > Streptophyta > Magnoliopsida > Solanales > Solanaceae > Solanum > Solanum gracilifrons. Next base: position 35,116 of record JAJOOH010072144.1, read on the forward strand.
AAATCACAGAAGAAGTATGTTTTAAATATAAGAGCTAATATTTTATTACTTTTGGGAGTAGTATTGAGCACCGATATGGGAGAGATATCAGACAACTCACAGCCCCCATAAACCATGTAGCCACCATGGGTGGAAAATGGTCATACTTTTTAGATGATTCCTTTAGTGCTTTTTAGCATAGACTAGTGGATCCACTTAGTAGTTCAGGTTTTATACCCTCGGCAAGGTATAGGACGTCCCTGGAAACGTGAGGCAAAACGTTGTATCATCACAATAGCTCTTAAGTGATGGTTGTCAGTTAGAGAAACTCCCACCGAAGTACTTGTATTCTTATATACATAGTTTATTTGTATTTTTAAATGCATTTCAGAGTTATATGTATATTTGCATACACACAGAGTTGACATCATGTTTTAAATAGTTTTTCTTTATATTGCACTTATTTTAAACTGCTTTATATTGAAATGAGTTCAGTTATGTTGAGTTGAGTTGGGCCAGGTAAGTTCTTCAGATTCCTTTCAAGCCTATGTTGTGTTTAGCATTCCAACTCACATACTCGTACATTCAATCTACTGATGCCAGTTGGCCTGCATCTGATTATGATGCAGACACAAGTAACTAGGATCGGCATCCAGTGCATCGTTGACCCAGTGAGCACTCCAGAGTCAGTTGGTGAGCCTCCTTGCATTCCGAAGGACTCTTTTTATTGCTTTCAGTTTTATTATTAGTTCATTACGATGTCGTGGGCCTGTCTCAACATCCATCTCAGTTTTTTAGAGGCTTCATAGCTGTCAGTCATTTAGTTAAATTCATTTGTCACTACTTTATTATTCACTTATGTTTTTGAGACTTGAGGTTGCCATTTTGGCCAAGTTGAGTGTTGACTTTTAAACATTCTAAGCTTTGATCATTATAAATATGCATATAGTCTTCCGCTGAGTATTTAAGCCAGGCCAAGGGTTGGCTTGGGGCCAACAATGGTTCTCGAGTGCCAGCCACGTCCAGGGTGTAGGCTCGGGGCGTGACAAACTTGGATCAGAGCACAGAGTTCAAGAGTCCCAGGGATTCTATGAAGTCGTGTCTGTAGAGTCGTAGTTATCAGTGTGAAGCGCGCCACATCTATAATTATGAGGCTTCAACATTTAGGAACTCTTTCACTTCTTTCATACTCACTTTGTGTGTATCTCTATAAAAGTATCTTTCTAACTCATGCTTACGCGTAACCGATTTTGAGCTGGCCTATGGTCGAGACTTCCTTCACGAGGTGTTTCTTTCCTCGTGAGCTAAGAGAAGCAAAGAGATGGTTGCTGACATGAGGAGCAAGATGAGTTTATTCGTAATTGGGTTAACTCGTCTGTCAAGTAAAGAAAGTAAGGCAGCCATGCAAATAGGTGACACGGGCATAGCAAGGCTGATGATCCCCGTGCAACAAGTTGAGAAGAACCAGCCGAAGGATAGAGAAAAGTTTGAGAATAAGTGGGCTAAGACATCAGGGAATGAATCCAGGCAGCAAATGAGTAATGCAAACCAGTCTTCTGTTCAACATAAGCAGAAAGGACCTGCTTCATCATCTGCTAGTGCACCTGCACCAAGTAACAAAGGTTAGTACAATAGTCAGAATTCTCAGAACGTCAGAGCTAGACATGCGCATTCGCAAGGTAGTAAGGCACAAGGGGTTACTAAAACTCCTGCATGTGCTAAGTGTGGTAGGAGCCACTAAGGGGTGTGTCGTGAAGGCTCCACTAGTTGCTTCAAGTGTGGCCACAACGGTCATTTTATGAGAAAGTGTCCTAAGAGTAGACAAAATAATGGTAATAGGGGTAATAGAGCCCAGTTTTCTTTAGTTGCTCCACCAGATAGAGTTGCATCTAGATGAGCTACTTCAAGGGCAGGCAGAGAAGGAAACCGTCTTTATGCTATCACTAGTCGCCAAGAGCAAGAGGATTCGCTAGATGTTGTCACTGGTATGATCCAAGTCTTTGCTAGATCTAGGAGTGAGTTTATCCTTTGTAACTCCATATGTTGCAATGAATTTTAATGTTCTTCCTATGCAATTTAGTGAGCTCTTCAGTGTTTCTACACCTGTTGGTGAGTCTTTTCTAGCTGAGAGAGTCTATCGCGATTGTACAATTTCCGTCAATCACAAGAGTACTATGGCTGACTTAGTTGAGTTAGATATGGTAGATTTTGATGTCATTTTAGGTATGGACTGGCTTCATGCCTGTTATGCATCAATAGATTGTAGAACGAGAGTCAAGTTCCAGTTTCCCAGTGAACCAATCTTAGAGGGGAAAAGCAGTTCAGTAGTGCCTAAAGGTCATTTTATTTTGTACCTTGAGGCAAAAAAGTTAGTTTCCAAGGAGTGTGTCTATCACTTAGTCTGAGTTAATGACTCTAGTGTTGAGATACCTCCTTTTCAGTCAGTTTCAGTAATAAAAGAGTTTCCAGAAGTCTTTCCAGATGATCTTCCCGGAGTCCCTCCTAAGAGAGAAATAGACTTCAGTATAGATACTATTACTGATACTCGTCCTATCTCTATTCCACCATATGGAATGTCACCAGCAAAGTCAAAAGAGTTAAAAGAGCAGTTGAAAGATCTTTTAGAGAAAGGTTTCATTCAACCAAGTATCTCACCTTAGGACGCTCACGGCCCATTTGTGAGAAACAAAGATGGTTCCCTTAGTATGTGTATAGATTACCGTCAGTTGAACAAGGTTACCATCAAGAATAAGTATCCTCTTCCGAGAATTGATGATCTTTTCGATCAGCTTCAAGGTGCTACTTGTTTTTCTAAGATAGACCTCAAATCTAGCTACCATCAGTTGAAAGTAAGGGAATGTGATATTCCCAAGATAGCATTCAGGACTCATTATGGTCATTATGAGTTTTTGGTCATGTCCTTTGGTTTGACCAATGCGCTTGCAACATTCATGGACCTTATGAATAGAATATTCAAACCTTATTTAGACATGTTGTTATCGTCTTCATTGATGACATACTAATCTATTCAAGGAATGAGGAAGTTCATGCTAGTCATCTCAGAATAGGACTCTAAAAGATAGAGAGTTGTATGCTAAGTTCTCTAAGTGTTAGTTTTGGCTTGATTCTGTGGTATTCTTAGGCCACATTGTGTCTGGAGAGGGAATTAAAGTTGATACTCAGAAAATTGAGGCAGTGCAGAATTGGCCCAGACCCACATCTCCAACTGATATTAGGAGTTTCTTGGGTTTGGCGGGCAATTACAGAAGGTTTGTAGAGGGGTTCTCATCCATTTGGTTCCCTTTGACCAAGTTGACTCAAAAAACAGTGAAGTTTTAATGGTCTGAAGCTTGTAAGAAAAGCTTTTGGGAATTGACTAAGAGGTTGACTACTGCCTAGTATTTACCTTACCAAAAGGCACACAAGGCTTTGTTGTTTATTGTGATGGGTCTAGAGTTGGTTTGGGTTGTGTGTTAATACAGAATGACAAAGTTATAGCTTATGCCTCCAGACAATTGAAAGTTCATGAGATAGCTTATGCCTCCAGACAGTTGAAAGTTCATGAGAAGAACTACCCAACCCATGATTTAGAATTGGCTGCTGTGGTAGTTTCTTTGAAAATATGGCGCCATTATCTTTATGGTGTTCATGTGGATGTGTTCACCGATCACAAGAGCCTTCAGTATGTGTTTACTCAGAAAGAGCTCAATCTCAGACAGAGGAGGTGGTTAGAATTACTCAAGGATTATAACATGAGTATTCTTTACCATCCAAGTAAGGCTAATGTTGTTGCTGATGCCTTAAGAAGGTTGTTTATGGGTAGTACCGCCCATGTTGAGGAAGAAAAGAGAGAGTTAGCAAAAGATGTGCATAGACTTGCACGCTTGGGAGTCAGACTTATGGATTCCATAGAAGGAGGAGTAATGGTGATGAATGGGGCTGAATCATTATTAGTGTCAGAAGTAAAAGGCAAGCAAGACCAAGACCCTATTTTTCTTGAATTGAAGGCAAATGTTCATAGCAAAAAGTAATGGTTTTGAACAAGGGGGAGATGGTGTATTGAGGTATCAAGGTAGGTTGTGTGTACCAATGGTGGATGGGCTCCAAGAGAGGATCATGGAAGAAGCTCATAGCTCCAGATATTCCATTCATCTGGGTTCCATAAATATGTATCGTGATCTGAGAGAGGTGTATTGGTGGAATAGCATAAAGAAGGGCATTGCATAATTTGTTTCTAAGTGCCCAAATTGCCAACAAGTTAAAGTAGAGCATCAAAGGTCTGGTTGTTTGGCTCAGAATATATAACTTTCATAATGGAAGTGGGAGATGATTAATATGGACTTCATCACAGGTTTATCAAGGTCTCACAGATAGCATGATTCTATTTGGGTGATTTTTGACAGAATGACAAAATCAGCCCACTTTTTGCCGGTAAAGACCACCCATTCAGCAAAAGATTATGCTAGGTTGTATATTCAGGAGGTGGTAAGACTTCATGGAGTCCCTGTTTCGATTATATCAGATAGGGGTGCTCAATTTACTGCACAGTTTTGGAAGTCATTCCAGAAAGGCTTGGGTTGAAAAGTGAACTTGAGTACTGTTTTTCATCCTCAGACAGATGGTCAATCAGAGCACACTATTCAAAGCTTAGAGGATATGTTGAGGGCCTGAGTGATTGATTTCAAAGGTAATTGGGATGATCACCTACCCATTATTGAATTTGCATACAATAATAGTTACCACTCTAGCATCCAGATGGCTCCTTATGAAGCTCTTTATGGGAAAAGATGCAGATCTCATATTGGATGGTCTGAAGTTGGTAAAGCAGGGTTGATAGGACCAGATCTAGTTCATCAAGCTATGGAGAAGGTGAAAGTGATTCAAGAGAGGTTGAAAACGGCGCAGAGTCGTCATAAATCCTACACTGATGTTAGGAGAAGAGCGTTAGAGTTCGAAGTAGATGATTGGGTATATCTTTAAAGTTTCACCCATGAAGGGTGTTTTGAAGTTTGGTAAGAAAGGGAAACTTAGTACCCGGTATATTGGACCTTACAGAATATCGAAAAGAATAGGTAATGTAGCTTATGAGTTGGAGCTACAACAAGAGTTAGTCGCGGTTCATCCGGTGTTTCACATATCCATGTTGAAGAAATGCATGGGCGATCCTTCATTGATCATACCAACTGAAAATATTGAGATCAAGGATAGCTTACATTATGAGGACATTCTTGTTCAGATTCTAGATCGCCAAGTTCGCAAGTTAAGGACAAAAGAGGTAGCATCAGTCAAAGTCCTTTGGAGGAACCAATTTGTTGAGGAAGCTACTTGGGAAGCTGATGAGGATATGAAGAAGATATATCCACATCTCTTTGAATCCAGAGAAAGTGCAGACCAAGGTACTAATTCTCTTTAAATTATGAGTGAGCATGTTGTTTGTTTGCATTTGCTTGTTGGGTGATGTACCACCCTTAGCCTAGTAAGAAGTAATTTCATTCGAGGATGAATGTTCCCAAGGGGGAGATATTATAACATCTCGGAATTTGAAATAGGTAGGAAGAATCTAAGAACTGGAAATAATCATTTTTGGAAATAATGAAATCTGGCAATTTGATTAAGTTTGGAAAAGTTGAGTTTTGGCCAACTTCAAACAGTCATAACTTCTATATCATAATGATTTAGAGGTACTTCCAGATATGGTAGGAAAGATCTTGGAATTATTTTTCCAACGCCGTCGAGTTTGCGCGATTCCGAGTTCATATGAGTAAGATATGCCCTTTGGAAGTTGGGATGTTGGATTAAGGAAAGTCTAAATCCGGATTTTAAAAGGGTAATTTAGTCTTTTCCTTACCTAATTATTCTAATTAATTTTAAAAGTTTAATTGTGGTAAAGTCAGATTTCAGTTAGTTTTAGAAAAGTGAATTTCACGCTAGGGCTTGGAGAAAGGAGAAAAGAGGAGAAAGAAGAAGAATGTTCAAGATTCGTCGAGATTAGCTTGTGGATTTCATCGGGGGTGATCCCTACAAGGTATGTGAGATCACATAGCATTGGGTTAGTTCACCCACGTGCCAATCATGATTTATTTCAGCGAATTTAAGTTCTTGAAAGCTTAGAAATTGAGTTCTTGATGGGTTTGTTGAAGTTCTATTAAATTCTTGATTCGTTGAAATCGTTAAGGAGTTGTTTGATTTATATCCGTGAATTTAGGTTTGATTTTGATTAGAATCTGATGTACTTTCAACATATAATCAATTCCGAGTGTTTGGGGAAAGAACCCATGGAGTTTAGACGATTTAGAGCTGGAAAACGAACAAGAAATTTCATCGGAAAAATCAAGGTAGTGATGGCGCGTCGCGGAGCTAGTCCCTAGTTTTGGGAAAAGTCGTTCCGCATCGCGGAGTGGTCACAGACCGTTCTGTCTCAAAAGTTGTTTTCGAAACCAAAAATTAAATATCCCTCCGCGTCGCGGACCCACCCTCAGATATTGATTTTTGATCTTTTCTCATGTTTAGCTATCTAAAATCATTCCTAAACATCATGAGATCTTTCCAATCACAAATCACAATCCTTGAATTCATAATTCAATTCAAGGACCAGTTAAAAGTCAAGTCAAGAGCGGTTAAGATCAAAGTCAAGAGAAGTTCTTAGAGTTTTCAAAAGTCTTTTACAAATATTTTAAACTTTTTTTTAAGACTTAAAGTTCAAGTTGAGTAAAGATTAAAGAGTAAAGTTCAAGTTCATTTCTTCAAAGGTATATGGGGACTATGTATTCCCGAAGGATTTAAAATGTTTACAAATTTAAACAAGAAAGGAAACCTCGATTAACAAAGGGCCTTCGGGCTAGTTTTTAGAAAAAGTGTAATCGCTTTCTAAATGAAACAAGAGGGGAAAATTTGATTTCCAAGATAGCCTTTGAGCTAAGTTTTTGAGCACTAATCTCAAATCACAGAAGAAGTATGTTTTCAACATAAGAGCTAATATTATATTATTTTTGGGAGTAGTATTGAGCAATGATAAACCATGTAGCCATCGTGGGTCGAATACTTTTTAGATGATTACTTTAGTGCTTTTTAGCATAGATTAGTGGATCTACTTAGTAGTTCAGGTTCTATACCCTTGGCAAGGTATAAGACTGCCCTAGCAGCGTGAGGCAAAACGATGTATGACAATAGCGCTTAAGTGATGGTTGTCAGTTAGAGAAACTCCCACAAAAGTAATTGTGTTCTTATATACACAGTTTATTTGTATTTTTTACATACATTTCAGAGTTATATGTATCTTTGCATACACACAGAGTTGACATCATGTTTTAAATAACTTTTCTTTATATTGCACTTGTTTTAAACTACTTTATATTGAAATGAGTTCAGTTGTGTTGAGTTGAGTTGGGCCGGGTAAGTTCTTCAGATTCCTTTCAAGCCTATGTTGTGTTTAGCATTCCAACTCGCATACTCGTACATTCAATGTAGTGATGCCAGTTGGTCTGCATCTTATTATGATGCAGACACAGGTAACTAGGATCAGCATCCAATGCATCGTTGATCCAGTGAGCACTCCAGAGTCAGTTGGTGAGCCTCCTTTCATTTCGGAGGAATCCTTTTATTGCTTTCAATTTTATTATTAGTTCATTAGGATGTCGTGGGCCTGTCCCGACATCCATCTCATTTGTTTGGAGGCTTCATAGAAAGACAGTCAATTAGTTAAATTCGTTTATCACTACTCTATTATTTGCTTATGTTTTTGAAACTTGAGGTTGCCATTTTGACCAAGTTGAATGTTGACTTTTAAACATTCTAAGTTTTGATCATTATAAATATGCATATAGTCTTTCGCTGAGTAAGTAAACCAGGCCAAGGGTTGGCTTGGGGCCAGCAATGGTTCTCGAGTGCCAGCCACGTCCATGGTGTAGGCTCGGGGCGTGACATATCTGCATCATGAAATGATGCAGGCCAAATAGCTCATTACATGGAATGTATGAGCATGTAAGGGGAATTCTAAAGCATAAACATAAACTTGAATAGATGAAAAAGAAACATACTACCTCTTCTCAACTCACTCAACTCAACTCAACTCAATGAAACATAGTTCAAATCAACTCAGAGAAAATAGGGCTCAACTCAATAATAAGATACTCAACTCAAGTTACTTAACTCTAGATACTCAACTCAAGATAAAGCAACAAGAAAAGATGCAATTTTTGAAAAGCTTTTAAAATAGCTGATAACAACTCAATGTATTGAAGAATACAATAATAACTCAACTTGTTTATTTGAAATACAATATAACTCTGTGGGAGATTCTTTAACCGACAACCATCAATATGAGCTATGTGATTATACAACGTCTATCCCATGTTACCAGAACTGTCCTATACTTTGCTAGGGTATATAACCTATTACTAAGTGAATCCACTAGTCTATGCTAAAAAGCAATAAGAAATCAACTAAAAAGTATGACCCTTTCTACCCACGTTGGCTACATGGTTTATGGGGGCTGTGAGTTGTATGAACTCTCCCCCATATCGGTGTTCAATACTACTCCCAAAATATACTAGCTCATATGTTTTTAAAAACATAACTCTTTCTGTGTTTTGAGATTATTACTCAAAAATCTTTCTCATAAAAGAGATGATACTCAGAACTGCAAATGAAAACTCCTTTGGAAAATGGTGTTTCCTCTCTTCTTAAATGTAAAAACATTTACTCTTGAGAATACTTAGTTCCCATATATCATTTTAAATAAAATGAACTCATCTCTACTCTTCCTCAAACTCATATGTTCAAGTCTTAAAACAAGTTTTAAAAAGGTTTGCAAAGACTTCTCAAATTAGGGTTCATGCAGAATTATGGGCATGAACTACTCAACTCAAGGACCTTCATGGGTAACATGTAGTAGTCCCACGACTAGGAATATAATCTCAAAAGGACTAGGAACTCAATACTCAAGACTTAGAACTTGAAGATACTACTCCTCTGAAAGATACTAAATTTATGGAGTTCATATGGAATTTATGGGCATGAACGACTCGACTCAAGGGTCTACATAACAATATGGAACTCATGTATACGACTCTTCTCATTCTCATACTTACTTCCTCAAAACTAAGCTCAAATTGATAATTGATCTCAAAGGATTCACAATTGAACTTGAAAACTTTCTTGAACTCTACTGTTAACTCTTTGTTGAATTTAAATTATGAATTCAAGAGTTATGACTCATGATATGAAGGATCTCGATGATAGTGTAGACTCATGAATACATTCTCCTCACTCTCATGCTCACTTACTTGAGTCTTGAAACAAGTTATTAGAAATTGTAGAAGACTCCCCAAAAGTCTCAAAGGGACTTTCTCAAAAAACTCGAAAGAACGCTCAAGACTTGCCTCTTAACTCTACTCTTAACTCTTCCTTGAATTTTAATTATGAATTTAAGGATCATGACTTGATATATAGGATTTCTTGATGATTGGATGTAGGTTGGATAGTAAAAATCACTAACTTTCATCTCAAGAATTCCTCAAAACCTCAACAAAACAAGATTTAGAATGAAACTTGAAGAACACTTATCTAGAACTCATCAAGAACTTAATTTGCTCAATATTTATGGATATATTCGCAAGAAAATCGCATGATTGGTGTGTGGGTGAACAAACCCAACACTATGGAAGCTTACATACCTCAAAGAACTAGGTTTTAGGCGAAATATTGAATTTCTTGAACGAACGCTTGAAACTTTGAACTTTTTCTCCTCTCTAATCTTCTCTCTAGTACCCTAAATGCTTTTGGGGATGAATGAAACTGATTCTAACCAGTTTAGACCCTTAATTGGTTGTAATTAGCATTTAGAATAAGTGGAGGTAAGGAAAAGACTAAAATACCCCTTCTATTTTCGGGTAACTTTCTTTAAATGGATAGTTTGACTTAAAAAGGGTATATCTCCCTCATACAAGCTCGAAAATTAGCAAGCTCGGTGGCATTGGAAAGAGGACTCAGAGATATTTCATTTGAAATCTTATGGGTTCTTGTAACTCATCTTGTGCTAAAAGTTATGGTCGTTTGAAGTTGACCCAAAACTTCAACGAACTTAGGAATGACTTGAATGAACCCTATTCTAAAATCCTAAGCGTATTTGGATTTATGAAAACTGAACCAAATCAGATTTGTCCCCAAAATATTACTAAAATTCGTTTTAAGCTAATTTGGTAAGGAAAAGACCAAAATACCCCTCATATTTTCGGGTAACTTTCCTTAATTGGACAGCCCAACTTCAAACGGGCATATCTCCCTCATACAAACTCGAAAATTAGCAAACTCGGTGGCGTTGAAAGAGGTCTCGGAGATCTTTCTTTTGATATCTATTGGGTCTCCTAACTCATCATGTGCTAAAATTTATGGTTGTTTGAAGTTGACCCAAAACTTAAAAGAACCTAGGAATGACTCGAAGGAATTATATATAGTTCTTTTTGAACTGAGGGTGCTTCATCTAGAGACCTTAAAACTTAAGAAAATTTTAAATTCCTCGGTAAAATCTTACTCACAATGAAGAATAGTTCGAGTCTTATCTCAATAATTTTTCGGAGTGTTACATTATCTCCCCTTTGGGCTTATTCATCCTCGAATCGCACTACATGAAAAATGACATTTAGCGAAAGGAAATCTGGTCACTAAACGTTCAAATCCAGTCATTTAAAGTCTATAACGACCGGGAAAAAATTGGTCGTCAACAATCGTTAAAAGTTTACAACCGGATTCATAATCCGGTCGTTAAAGATTCTTTAGCAACGATATAAATTCCGGTCGTTGATAAATTTTCCCTTCGCTAAATCCCATTTAACTACTTGGCAATCACGTTCTTAACATTTCATTCATTATATATAAGAACCAAATGCTAACTTCTCTCGTTAAATGCATTTAGTCATACACAAATAATATATCACAAAACATTGTAAAATATTCAATTTCTATATAAACTGAATTGTCAATTATAAAAGAAATAATGTATCCCAATTTGTCTGTATCTAACTCTATTGTAGATTGTACAAATGTAAACTTCGAACACACCCTAACAAGAACAATTTATCAACTAATTTCAGCTTCCTCCATCTTAGCAGCAAGTGACAAACAAGATACACCCCATGACTGCATCTTCATGCTTTTTCCTTCTGCGAAAACAAGAACAAATGTTATCAGTAATGTGACTAAATGAAAGAAAAAACATAGTATTAGTAAAAACAACGAACAAAGAAATTCCATGTAAATGCATACACAAAAAGGAGTTGATAAAAGTATTGAACTTCCAATATGCAGCCAGACAGGCCGAGAGTTGAAATATGAATAAACCTGTTAATGAAAATCCCCAAACATTAATCTATAAAGAAGAGTAACTGAGTAATGAGATATCAAACTCCTGGGTGGTCAAACAAATGTTAAATGTTACTAGATGTTAATAAGAAGACACCATATATCCTGAAGATGACATAACCAAAATACCAGAAAACTCTTCTAACTACTCGACAAAAAGAAGAAAAAAAAGGCAAAAGCCACTAGATCAGAATCAAGAACGCAAGATTAGGGAAAAGTCAATCAAATATTCAGATCAACAACACCATTCTTCATGTGAGGTCAAACACATAAGAAGATAAAGCAAGTAATTTAACAAGCACTCCTAGACTATTTGATGCAAGAAGATAAATTGAACATGCTAAAAATTCAAGCCAACATTCTGTAAATCAATCAGATAGCTGACGTAAGGAACAATAAAGTAGTCATATGGAGAATGAAATAATCAAATGAATATGCTATTCAATAATCTTACTTCTACTTCTGAACAATTGGAATTTTATAAAGGAAACCATTAGCCAGAGGTTTTAATAAAATTGGACCCACATTAATTAAGGTTTTGACAATATAATCTTAGCCTCCCTCAAACTATTTTTGAGAGGGTCGTATGCCGATAAACACATTTGTAAGCATGCAATAAATAGGGGAATATATTTTACCAACAAACAACAAACAACAAACAACAAACAACAAAAACAATATACCTAAGATTGTAGAGAGGTTGTTTTCGTTAGACCCTCAGCTTAAAAGGGATGTATCCTATGCAGGATTGTAAAAAAAAGAGACAACAAAATAGAATTATACAAAATAAACGCCACAACAGATAGTAATACACATCAAAGAAGAAAATATAGTCGGGCACACATACATAGGGTCCATATTTTACTAAGAGTCTGTTTCAAGGTTGTATGTCAGTAAAAAAGGAAAAAATATTGTTATGTTAGAGAATCTTAAATTATTGAATATTGGAACAAGATTAGTTCAATTGGAGTAAAATGGATAGTGAGAATTCACATAGAAAGGTTTTTTTACCAACTGTACGCAGGAAATACAACAACAGACCATGTTCATAAGAGATACATAAGCACTTGGCAAGAAGACAATTCAGCTACCACTATACAGATGCAACGACAGTAAACATCAAACTCAATACACATTGAGTGGAAAACATAGGTCACCAACACAAAACAATACCTTAAACTCTTGCAGCATATCTATCCATTTGGGACTTAAACGTTGTGTAGTATTAGATACACATCCTATTGCTCAAGAACCAAATGAACAAGGTATGAGGCAGAGAAAGGTATACATAAAACTGACCTCTGAAAATCCGCTCATGTATCAATTAAAAATCAACAAGTAAGAACACAAGGAAAAAGTATAAAACAACCCAACAAAGAAGGAAAAGACATAGTAAATAAGAACAATCCACCCGAAGAACAACAATAGTCATACTAGCTTCTTACCAAGAGCAGACCAAATCACAAAAAATCTACAGAGAATCTCAAGTTAATGTAAGAAAAAGTACCAGATCGGTGAATCAACACAACTGAAGGACAAGGTTTCACCTGAAAGTGCTCAAGTCGGATACATAGCAGTGAAATCCAACCGTGTCTAGCAGAAGAAAGACAATGAAATAGAGGTAATAAAAAGGAGAACAAGAAACAGCACCATGATGAGTAACTTGGAGCTAAGATATATGCCAGAAATGGCATGAAGAACGACAAAATCCTCACCAGATTGTTGGAATTAGATCGTCTCTGTGCAAGGACAACTTTATAATATCCAGGATGTTTAGAAACCTGTCTTTTCCCTCTAGTACTTTATTTTTATTTTAAAATTATCTAGAATTTAATTTATCTTTTTATGGAAGACTCATTAGTAATCAATAAAAATGTCATGGGCAACACCCAATGCCCTTGGTTTAAAAAAAAGGAAGGGAAAACTCATGTTTAGGTATCCATAAAGGAAATGTATATCAACTTCACACGTTGTGGACAACTTTGAAATGGGAAACCTTCCTAATTTTTTGCACTAGACAAGCTCCATCATCCAACTACTTGTTTCTATGGCAGAAAATATCAAATAAATTGATTTCAGCTAATTACTGATAGATTCATCATGTCTTCCAGTCCAGATCACGACATTCTTAGAGGATATTGTACCGACTTTGTAGAAAAGCTTTAATTTAATAAAGATGGTATTTTTGAAGCATGGGTGAACTAGATTAGACATTAAACTCCTTGTGAGAAACATTCAATTGTTGATTCCTGATTCATAATAATAAAGCATGCAACAGTACAAAATGGTTAAAATGACTGAAACTAATATTTAATGTAAGTTGAGTCAAAGGCACGCATCAGAACCTAAACCTGGCCAAAATTAAGTAAGTCTAAAAATAGGTTACTTTCAAGTAATTAACTATTTAAATGTTCTATATTTTCCAAGCAATGAACTAATACTTAGAAATTTTCTATTGAAAAAAATAGTCCAAAGAAATGATAAGGAGGTATGAACGTTCAAATAAAAGAAAGAACAAATCAATCGACATACAATATTCTTTTTATATGCTTGGTCCAAAAACATAAAATGATCACTTAAGACCACTATTCTAGACTTTCTTGAGATATCTAAGAAAAACAAGGATTAAACTATCATATGAATTGTTCAGTAAGATATGAACTGGAAAAAACTATCATATGAATTGTTCAGCAGGATATGAACTGGAAACACATAATTCAATAAAGCAAATCTCCAACATCAAGCAGCTACCACAAACTCAATAGATAGCTTTATATAACCAATGTTTATGAAAGCACAAATTAAAATAGCAACGAGGTCTTACTTTTCTTAACGTATGAAGCAAGAACCTATGTGCTTGATTCATTGAAATAGTGAAAAGAAGAAATAACATAAATTTTAAAACAGAGAGGATAAAAAAAGACAGAGAAAACTGTGATGAAAGCATGAAACAGAGAAAATTGTGAAGAATGAAAAAGAAGCAGCAGAACAACCAAGGAGAAGAAGGAGGAAGAATACATGGAGTTTGACGAAGAACATAAGCAACTTCCCACCGACTCGCTTCAAGCTTCTGGCTAAAGAGTGATCTCTCCATTGTTGCTGCATTTGCAGACAATGAAGCGCAAATGGTCGCTTAACGTTGCTACATCACTTTAAGTGGTGAAGTGGTTGCTTCTAATGACTTGGAAGAGATCTTTGGTGTCATAAAAAATTCAAATTTGAGGCAAGATTCAATCAACAATAGTGCAACAATGCAGGGACATGCTGAAAAATTGAGTCATTCACTTCAATGATATACAAAAAAGATAAAAAGAAAGTTCAAAATATCTTAAGATGTCTTGTTTCATTTGCCACTAATAATTTGCAGTAAAACAAAAGCTCCAACATCAAGCAGATACCTAAAACTGAATAGTTATCCGCACCCAACAAACTACAAATAAGAGTTAAGCTTTCACCATCACAACCACTGTTGAATTTTCAGGCAATATATTTATTCTTGTAACACTCTAATCTTTTGAAAAAAAAATAGAAGAAAAAACACTGTTTTCTTAAAACATAAAGAGAATAACACAAGTTGGAAGCAATGGAATAGATGATGATGATATACAGATTGCATATTGAAATCGACTCTGCCACAGTTCTTGTTTCTTAAACCCAAAATTTTAAAAATTTATTTGGATAATTGAAATCAATAATGTCAGTAAACAATTGTGATCATAACCCTATAAATATGTTCTAAAGAACATATGAAAGGGTTAAATTTCAGAGAATGTGGATGTTACAAGCGATGCAAGGAAGGAAGTTTAGATTAGTCCTTATATATGGAACAGAAATCAACGACTATGCTACTTGTTTGCAAAAAAAAATCTTACCTGAAGCTCTAGATATCTTGTTGCATCTTAACCTCAATTATACATCGATTCAAGTGGGTTGATAACACCCACACCGATTATATGGTTGACTCAATCCGCCCCCTCTTCACAAAAGGATTGAGTTTGAGTGTTTCCCCCAAAATCAGATTTATTTTTTGAGCGCTAGGGCTACTGATAGACGCAGTTAGGGCAACTGTATTTAGAGTCGAGAAAAGTGAATCAGTTAGGGTGTCTTTATTTTTCAGTTTTGGGATGTTTTTGTTATATTGAACTTAGTTTTGTGAGAAGGAAGTTTCATGGTAGGTCTCCGATCAGATTTGATGCAAATTGTAACCCTAACGCTTTGATTTGCACTGCCAATGTGTTGTTTTGGAAGAGGAAGGGTGGGTTAAGAAAAAGAAAAAGAGGAAAACTTGAGCACGTTTTATTGATCAATTAATTTTTAACAACCGGATATCGTGCTTTTTAACAATTAAATATTATTTCCTCATTAATAATGAGCTAACGACGGGATAAAAAGTTGATCGTTATAAGTATAATTTTAACGACTGTATTCATATCTTGAGAATACTTAATTCCCATATATCATTTTAAAGAAAATGAACTCAACTCTATTCTTCCTCAAACTCATATGTTCAAGTCTTAAAACAAGTTTTAAAAAGGTTTGCAAAAGACTTCTCAAAATAGGGTTCATGCAGAATTATGGGCATGAACTACTCAACTCAATGACCTTCATGGGTAACATGTAATAGTCCCACGACTAGGAATATAATCTCAAAAGAATTAGGAACTCAATACTCAAGACTTAGAACTTGAAGATACTACTCCTCTCAAAGGTGCTCAATTTGCAGAATTTATGGGCATGAACGACTCGACTCAAGGGTCTACATAACAATATGGAACTCATGTATACGACTCTTCTCAATTTCATACTTACTTCCTCAAAACTAAGCTCAAATCGATAATTGAGCTCAAAGGATTCACAGTAAAACTTGAAGACTTTCTTGAACTCTACTCTTAACTCTTTGTTGAATTTGAATTATGAATTCAAGAGCTATGATTCATGATATGAATGATCTCGTTGATAGTGTAGACTCATGATTACATTCTCCTCACTCTCATGCTCACTTACTTGAGTCTTGAACAAGTTATTAGTAATTGTAGAAGACTCCTCAAAAGATTGAAAGGGACTTTCTCAAAAAACTCGAAAGAACTCTCAACACTTGACTCTTAACTCTACTCTTAACTCTTCCTTGAATTTTAATTATGAATTTAAGGATCGTGTCTTGATATATAGGATTTCTTAATGATTGGATGTAGGTTGGATAGTAAAACTCACTAACTTTCATCTCAAGAATTCCTCAAAACCTCAACAAAACAAGATTTAGAATGAAACTTGAAGAACACTTATCAAGAACTCATGAGATCCACAGCCCGTGAAGGATTCCGTCATCAACTGATACTCTCAAATTATACCTCCCAAAATAAGTATAAGAGATCGTTATCAAGTAAAGAACCTAAGTTAAAGGTTAGGGTCGATCCCACGAGGAATATGGTTTAGACTTAAGCTAACTTACAATTATCTACGTTTAGTCAAACTATTTCTAGGAAAAGTAACAAAGGGGGGATTTGTAAATAAAAGAATAGATTGTTGATTTTATCAGTAAGGAACAAGTACCAGGTATTGCAGTTTGAGATATCAATATGAGATGGAAACTAGGGTATAAGTGTTCCCCACAAGCTTTTAACACAATATTCCTAATAATAGTAACTCTCTCCTAGTGTTTGACATGCAAGGTTGATAAGTTAGGCATCCCTAAATGATTGGTCCTCCAAGTTGGAAATTTCACCAGGGAACTTGGTAAGTCTACGGGTGTGTGCTTTACTAACCCTTACCTTTAACCTTGGATTAGTCGTCACGTCAATTAAATTAGGGTATTCACACGTTCCTCTGTTGTTTAGTCCTTTTCTCAATCATTACCTCTTTGGTAAGTCTAGTAGGAATGAGGCGAGTTATAAAGTTGTGCACCGCTAGAAAGGATTCTAAATGAAAACACTAACAATACATGCATACACACTATTCAAGAATAACTTATTTATTAGTCATACATTGTTAATTGCTCATGGTTCCTACAACCCTAGTTGTGGATTTAGCTACCTATGGTTGAGAATTCACAATTCATATTGTTGGTAAGAAGAATCAGGAACTTACAATCAAAGTAGATGAATATCGGAATCTTCAATTGGAAAGGAAAAGAAAAATTTAATAACATCAAACTTCAAGATTTAAATTACCAAAGTGCTTGCAAAGAAATATCAAAGACAAAAACAAAGGTTCCTAATATTGTCTAACCCCCAAAAACGTAAATTACATCCGATATTTATAGTAGTAGAGTCCTAAATAAAATAGGAAAAGAAATAAGGAAAATTTAGTACAGACGTGGTTTCAATCGACAACACGACCTACAGACCGTAGATCAACCTACGGCCCGCGGTTCACCTCTGTGGGTCAGCAGTTGGTCAAACTTTCAAGCTCTTTGAATGACAATTTCCACCAATGGTCCGCAGATTGGACTACGGTCCATCCTGTTTTTCTATTGTTCTAGTACTGGAACTTGACTTTTCTGAATCAAATGACGGCCATCAATCTACAATCTGTCATTCACTCTACGGAGCGTCGTTTGACTCCTTAGTTCCACACTTAGTCAGACTTCCTTCAACTCACATCTATGGCTCCCCACTTACGGCCCATCGACTGAATGACGGTCGGTGGTTAGGCTCCGTCAATTGCCACATCTACAATTTTCATCTTTTATCTCAATCAACTGCATCAAACCCTATTTCCTACAAAAATTACACAAAAACCATCATATCAAATAACAAAATGCTCAAGACTCACAAAAAACTCCAAGTGAAATGCATCAAAAATATC
Organism: Solanum gracilifrons; assembly: GCA_029582605.1. NCBI lineage: Eukaryota > Viridiplantae > Streptophyta > Magnoliopsida > Solanales > Solanaceae > Solanum > Solanum gracilifrons. The sequence goes on from JAJOOH010072144.1 coordinate 53,257, forward strand.
GTAAACTCACGGTATATCAACACCCTCAACTTAAAATTGTTTTTTGTCCTCAAGCGACACATTGAAACTCTAAACGACACTCATGTAGCAGCAAACATACAAACTCAAGCAATCACATGGCTTTCTCAATCAATTCTTTCACTGAGTGCAAATATTTTCATTCAAACTCAACAAGCTAACTCATGCGGATCAAAACAAGACATAGACAGACCAATAGATATCACGACATACACCTTCAGCAATCACTAAGGTACCAACTCTCCAACAATGTAACTAGTGCCCTTTGATTAACGTTTCAAACACACCTCATCCAATTCTAGGTGCAAATGATCATTAAACAGTATAAAACCAAACAAATGAGTTGGGGGTCGAAGGCCACAGGGAGCAGTACATGTTCAAATACAATTAAGAAGTACGAATGTGATCTAACTAGCTATAGGAATAGAAATTATCAAAAAAAAGATATGAAACAAGTCAAAAGGCATGACACAAATGTCTGATGGGGGTTTTTGTTTGCAATTATCAACTATAATGCAGTCACACACAATTGAAATAGCAATACAAAGAGGATTTCTCGAGATGTGATCGATTATAGGCGAATTTCGCTATATGTGTAATAGAAACAACTAGTAAATAGCTAAATCTATATGGGTAGGCTAGACTAAAAGGGAGATACCTTTCTCTCAAACAACTACCCCGAATCAGGTGATTTCTTTCAAACATCAACAAGCACAACAATTATGACTAGCCCACACCTTAATTCATCCACTCTCTCGAGCTAGATGGGTAGGATTGGGCTTAGGATTCACTCTCTCGAGTTGAACCCATATAAACCCAATGCATACACACCATTAATCAATAGCCTTGGTCCTAAAACCTCTCTTTTGAGCAAGCTCAGAACACAAAATTAGAATAGCATTTGCAACTACAATTCATGAATTAAACCACAACTAAAGATTAAACCCACTTCAATATAGCATTTAAACTAGTAACTAGCAATACCCATAAACTAATTCAACCCATAATCACATGATCACACCCCAAGAATTGGGATCTTAGCCATAATCACAGAGCATGGTATTTGGTATTCTAAGGTAACAAATTTCACATTAACTGGCTTTACTGATAGTGACTACGCAGGCAGCATTGATGATCGGAAGAGCACACTTGGTTTCTTGTTTAATCTTGGGTGTGGAGTAGTTTCATGGAGTTCAAAGAAGCAGGAAGTGGTCGCTTTATCAACTTCAGAGGCTGAATATATTGTAGCAACCTCTGCAGCTTGTCAAGCAATTTGGTTAAGGAGACTTGTTGCAGATTTTAATCAGAAACCGACTGGTGAAACTGAGATTTTTTGTGATAATATATCTGCTGTTGCGATGACGAAGAAGCCAGCATTTCACAGCATAACAAAGCACATTTATATTCGTTGTCTCTATATTAGAGGTCTTGTTTCTACTGGAGAAATTACTTTGAAGTCTTGTGATACAAATGAGCAAGCAGCAGACATCTTCACGAAGTCACTTCCACAAGCAAAGCACGAGTTCTTCAAAGGTCAACTTGCAGTTTGTTTTTTGAATCAAGGGGGAGTGTTGAAAAGTGATTCAGATACTTGACCAAGTCTTCATGAGTTTGTTAGTTAGTTTCCTTTATCTTAGCACGTTTACATATTGTGGCAGATTAGTAGCTAATTAGTAGTTAGTGGTTTAGTGGACCTAGATTTTAGTATTTTTTGTTTTACAGTAAGCCTATTTATAGGCAGACTTATTGCTTCCATTATTAATCAGAAACAAAACTTTGCAGTAACTTTTACTTATGTTTTTTGCTCTATTTTTCTGTTCACTTTCTCCTTTACTTTCTTTTTCTTTCCAACAATTAGTCAGGCTCGCCAAACTCACTGGACTAATCACCCTTTGCTCCTCAGCTCACCTTGTGATTCTCTAGGATTCGGGTGTTTGACCCCATGGACGTCATCTTGTCAAATAGTTCATTCGCTCCATCAAAGAAAATGTCTTAGATTGGTAGATAGATCTCACTCCTAATTCTATCGATATTTGTGAGCTACTAGAGCTTGAGTTTCTTAATCACTTCTACAACTAAAGGAACATAGTGAACATGGTAAAACTCATGAATACTCAACAAAGGAAGGATCAACCGATTATAGATTTCTCATAAAGTTTTTTGAGAAAAAAATTTTGGGTTCTTCTGGGTGCAAAATCCATAGGCTATATACACACGAATAATTGAGGATTTTGGGTAACTCCTAAAAATGCATGCAAATGCAAAAATAGACGATAAAAATGGTGTGAGTATACTGGTTGTTCCCCAACTCATTACGGAGGTCCTTATAAAATTTTAAGAGAAAAACCTTTCGGGTGCTCCGGGGTGCCAGATCCAGGGCTATAACACACGAAAAATCAAAGATTTTGGGTAATTCCTAAAACGGGCCTGTAAATGCGAAAATAGGCACAACAAATGGTGTGAGTATACATGGTTGTTCCCCAATTTATTACAGAGGTCCTCATAATTTTTTTTAGAAAAGTATTTGGGTGCTCCAGGGAACCAGATCCAAACACAGGAAAAATCTATGAATTTGGGTAATTTCTAAAAAAAGGGCCTGTAAATACGAAAATAGGCGTTAAAAATAGTGTGAGTATACGTGGTGGTTCCCAACTAATTATAGAGGTCCTCATAAAGTTTTTTGAGAAAAAAATTTTGGTTGCTCCGAGGTGCTAGATCCATGGGCTATATATAACACACGAAAAATCAAGAATTTTGGGTAATTCCTAAAAAAGGATATGTAAATGTGGAAATATTCTTTAAAAATTTTGTGAGTATGTGGGGTGGTTGCCCAACTCAGTATCGAGGTCCTCATAAATTTTTTGAGAAACAAAATTTTAGTGTGCTAGTGGGCCTGATCCAAGGCCTATAACATACGAAAAATTAAGGAATTTGGGCAATTCCTAAAAAGGCATGTAAATATGGAAGTAGGCGTTAAAAATGATGTGATTATACTTGGTGGTTCCCCAACTCATTACGGTGCTCGTCATAAAAAAAATTGAGAATTTTTTTTTGGGTGTTTATGGTGCCAGATCCATGGGCTATAACACATGAAAAATCGAGAATTCTGGGTAACTCCTAAAAAGGGCCTGTAAATGTGGAAATAGTCGTTAAAAAATGGTGTGAGTATACGGGGTGGTTCCCCAACTTATTACAGATGTTCTCATAAATATTTTTGAGTAAAAAAATTTGGGTCCTCCTGGGTGCCAGATCCGTGGTCTATAACACATGAAAAATCATGGATTTTGGGTAATTCCTAAATAAAGGGTCTGTAAATGTGGAAATAGGCGTTAAAAATAGTTTATGTATACTTGGTGGTTCCCTAACTCATTACAGAGGTGCTCATAAGTTTTTTTAGAAAAAATTTTTGGGTGTTCCGGTGTGCCAGATCAATGGGCTATAACTCATGAAAAATTGAGAAGTTTCTGTAATTCCTAAAAAGGGTATGTGATGCGAAAATAGGCATTAAAAATGGTGTGAGTATACGTGGTGGTTCCCCAACTCATTACGGAGGTCCTCATGAAGATTTTTGAGAAATAATATTTGGGTTATCCGGGGGCCAGATCCAAGGCGAATAACCCACGAAAAATTGAGCATTGTTGGGTAATTCCTAAAGAAGGGTCCGTAAATGCAGAAAGTGACGTTAAAGAAAATGGTGTGACTATATGTAGTAGCTCCACAATTCATTAAAAAGGTCCTCATAAAGTTTTTTTTTTCAAAATTGGGTGCTCTGGAGCGCCAAATCAATGGGCTACAACACACGAGATATCGAGAAATTTGGGTAATTTCTAAAAATAATGGCATGTAAATGCAGAAATAGGCATTAAAAATATGTGTGAATATACGTGGTTGTTCCCTTACTCATTACAGAGGTCCTCATAAAGTGTTTTGAGAAAAAAAAATTGGCCGTTTCCAGGGTGCCAAATCCATAGGCTATAAAACACACGAAAAATCAAAGATTTTGGGTAATTCCTAAAAAAGAGCATGTAAATGCGGAAACAGGCGTTAAAATGGTGTGAGTATACGTCATGGTTACCTAACTCATTAAGAAGGTCCTCATAAAGTGTTTCGAGAAAAAAAATTGGGCGCTCCGGGGAGCCAGATCCATGGGCTATAACACACGAAATTGAAAGAATTTGGATAATTCCTAAAAAAGGCCTGTAAATGCAGAAATATGTATTAAATATGGAGTGAGTATATGTGGTGGTTCCTCAACTCATAACGGAGGTCCTCATAAAGTTTTTTGAGAAAAAAGTTTTGGGTGCTCAGGGGCGCTAGATCCATGAGCTATAACACATAAAAAATTGAAGGATTTTGGGTAATTCCTAAAAAGGGCCTGTAAATGTGGAAATAGGATTTAAAAAATGGTGTTCGTGTACGTGGTGGTTTCCCAACTCAATACGGAGGTCCTCATAGAGTTTATTGAGAAAAAACAATTATGTGCTCCGGGGTTCTAGATCCATAGGCTATAACAAACAAAAATTCGAGAATTTTGGGTAATTCTTAAAAAAGGTATGTAGATACAAAAATAGGCATTAAAATATAGTGTGACTATACGTGGTGGTTCCGCATCTCATTACAAAGGTCCTCACAAAGTTTATTGAGAAAAAAAAAAGGGTGCTTCGAGGCGCTAGATAGACACTAAAAATCAAGGATTTGGGTAATTCCTTAAAAAGGACCTATAAGTGCGGAAATAAGCGTTAAAAATGGTGTGAGTATACATGGTGGTTCCCCAACTCATTACTGAGTTCCTCATAATGTTTTTTGAGAAAAAATATTTCGATGCTTTTGGTTGCTAGATCCATGGGCTATAACAAAAGAAAAATTGAGAAGTTTTGCTAATTCCTAAAAAAGGGCATGTAAATGTGGAAATAGACGTTTAAAAAATGATGTGAGTATATGTGTTGGTTACCCAACTCATTACGGATGTACTCATAAATTATTTTGAATAAACAAAATTGGGTGCTCTAGGGAGCAAGATTCATGGGCTATAACACACGAAAAATTGAGGAATTTGGCAATTCCTAAAAAGGGCCTGTAAATGCGAAAAAAAGCGTTAAAAAAATTGTGTGAGCATAGGTTGTGGCTCATCAACTCATTATAGAGGTCCTCATAAAGTATTTTGAGAAAAAAATTGGGTGCTCTAGGGCTCCCGATCCATGGGCTATATAAAACAAGATAAATCGAGAATTTTGGGTAATTTCTATAAAAGAGCATGTATATGCAGAAATAGGAGTTAAAAAATGGTGTGAGTATACGTGGTAGTTTCCCAACTCATTACAAAGGTCCTCATAAAAGATTTTTTTTTAAAAAAAATGGGTGCTTTGGTGTGGCAGATCCATGGGCTATATAACACACGAAAGTCGAGGATTCTGGGTAATTCCTTAAAAAGAGTTTGTGTACGAAGAAATAGGCGTTAAAAATTGTGTGAGTATTCATGGTTGTTACCCAACTCATTAAGGAGGTCCTCATAAAGTTTTTGAAAAACAAATTGGCTACTCCAGGGCGCCAGATTTGTGGGATTTAATACACAAAAAATCAAGGAATTTGGGTAGTTCCTAAAAAAAAAGGTTTGTAACTGCAGAAATAGGTGTTAAAAAAATGGTGTGAGTATATGTGGTGGTTCCTCAACTCATTACGGAGGTCCTCATAAAGTTTTTTGAGAAAATTTGTTTAGGTGCTCTGGGGTGCCAGATCCATGGGATATAACAAACGTATAATCGAGGATTTTACATAATTCCAAAAAGAGGAATGTAAATGCGGAAATATGAGTTGAAAAGATGGTGTGAGTATACGTGGTGGTTCTCCAACTCATTACGGCGGTCCTCATAAAATTTTTTTGAGAAAACAATTTCGGGTTCTCTAGGGTGCAGATTCATAAGCTATATAACACACGAAAAATTGAGAATTTTTTGTAATTTCTAAAAAAGGGTCTATAAATGTGGAAATAGACGTTAGAAAAAGGTTTGAGTATAATTGGTGGTTTCCCATCTCATTACAGATGTCCTCGTAAAGTTTTTGAGGAAAAAATTTGGTGCTCCAAGGCGCCAGATCCATGGGCTCTTAACACACGAAAAATCGAGGAATTTAGGTAATTTCTAAAAGGGGCCTATAAATCTGGAAATAGGCATTAAAAATGATGTGAATATACTTGGTAGTTCCTTAAATCATTACAGAGGTCCTTATAAAGATTTTAGAAAAAAGTTTGGATGGTCCGGGGTGCCAGACCATGGGCAATATACGTTTCCTTGCTCGGTTAATAGAGAGGATGAAAACATAATGCTCTGTAATCTATTTTTTCTATCTCCGCTCAACGGTGTAGTTAGGCTGCCAATTAATGTAGGCTATTAGAAGTTGTGAGACCGTGATTTGATAGTCGATTGACAATATTAAATAAGACAATTTGCATGAATCTATAGCACTCATCCCTAGAATTACCCAAGTCATTCTTCCAATTGAAATTGAATCGTAGTAGTTTACCTCAGTATTTATGCATTCAAAACCAAATATAATTACAATTGCTCTGAATTTTAATTGTTGGAAGAATTCAATACGATATAATTTTAAGTCCTTGTGGGTACAATATCTGACTCTTAAAAAGAGCTACTTTAATACTTGCATGACCTCTTACACTTGTGTGTGCGTTTGGGAAGATCACGTATTATTTTCTAAACACATTATTGTCACCCATTATTCGTCGTTTTCGCTTCTCCAAGCTTCAATATCATTTCTATTCAATTTAGACTGACTTCTACACCATATTACACATGGACATATGCAGCAATTCACCAATAGGACCGAAACACCAAATCACAAGAAAACATTGTGAGTTCAGTAAATATAACAATCAATATAGATGATGATTTATCTTGACTTTAGTTACACACTCGTGCCTCGAGGCCCCCCACCCTGTGAGCCTGAGGTGCTGTGCCTCGAGGTCCTCACCTACCACCCACCCTCGTGACCCCTGAGGCATCATTCCTTGAGGCCCCCCACCCCGTGAGCCCGAGGGGCAGTGCCTCGAGGCTCCTGAACCACCCCTCTTTCCCCCTAGAGCCCTGAGGTGTCATTTCTCGAGGCCCCCCACCCTTTTGCCACGAGGCGTCGTCCCTTAAATCCCCCCATCCCCGAGCCCCGAGGTGCCATGCCTCGAGGCCCTCTACCCATCATCAAGTCCTACAGCATCATTCCTCGAGGCCATACAAAAACCCCTAAAGCCTCGAGGTGTCCTGCCTCGAGCCCCTCCCCTCCTAAGCCCCGAGGCATCATACCTCGAGCCCACAACCCCCGATTCCCGAGACATCGTGCCTCGAGGTCGCCCACTCCCTCGAGCTCCAAGGCGTCTTACCTCAAGAACCCCTCGAATCCCCGAGGTGTCGTGCCTCGAGGAAACCTACCCATCCCCCAAGCCCTACGTCATTGTAATGACCCATAAAATCGTAGGATGAACTAGAGCCTAATTATGAGGGTCAACATCAAGGTACGTTTTAGACTCCATAGTTGAAGGGCCTTTAATGTTGGTTAAGGGTTGCTAGAGTATGTGCCAAGTCAAGGGAGCAAGGCCTAAGCCAAAGGCAAGGCTGCCCAACCTTGGCCAAGCACCGCCTCATGACCACGAACACTTGATTGTCAGTGGCCTTGACCACGGTCCATAGAAGTGGCCGTGAAGGTCACTTGGTGGCATGGCAAGCAAGGCAGCTTGGCCAAGCTGCTGCCCAAGTTCCACGGACCACGTCACGACTAGTGGTCTTGACCACGGCCCGTAGAAGTGGCCGTGAAGGTTACTTGGCCTGGTGGAGGCTTGGACACAAATAGAGCTACTGCCTAGAAGACCACGGGCACCACCACGGGCCGTGGTCCTCCTTCACGGACAGTCAAAGTGCCCTTGGTCCCTAACGGGGCTGCCCAAATTAAGGGTTTTTATGTAATTTTATTTTAATGTTTTAATATGTAGGGTTGATTTTAAATGGTTTATATCATAATATAAATAGTTTTAAGTCTTAAAACACTTCATTTACTCCTTATTTCTCGAAGACCCAAATCAAAACCCCAAAATTCTTCTCTCTCAATATTTCTCTCTCAAACTCAAGGAAGAAGAAGAAGTGGGAGCTAGGGTTTTGATTCAAATATTTCTTCATCAAATGTCGCGGGAAAATCTTAGTAAAAGGTATGGTGATCCTTCATCTAGGGTTAGTCTCCACCCTAGAGTCAATTTCGAAGAAGTTTTCAAAGCTTTTCAAATTCATGAAAACCAAGGGTTTTACTCAATCTCATGGGTTCTTTTTCCTAAGGATTTTAAATGGTTTATAATGTCATATATTGATTGTATTTGTGTTTAATTGATGATTTATGGTGAAAATACTCCATGAACCCATGATTTCTCTAAATTCATAAATTGTGCTTTTATGAAGTGGGTTTGATGATTATGAAAGCTTATGATTGAAATATGCCTTAATTGCTTTGGGTTATTGGATTGTATCATTATATATGTCATAATTATGGTGAATTGTTGGTGTATTGATGACTTGTAATGATGGCCTTAAAAGGACAAGTTGTGACCTAATTACAAGTTAAAGTAGAATTGTTTATGAATTGTTGATCCACTTGAAAGGTGGAGGTGTTTACTTATCTTGTATATTTATCCACTTGAAAGGTGGAGGTGTTTACTTATCTTGTATATTTATCCACTTGAAAGGTGGAGGTGTTTCCTTATTATGTACATTGTGATCATGGCCTTGAAGGCATAGTATGATAAGTTGAAGTGTTATCATGATATTGTATGTATGAATGGGAGTTCAATGAAGCTATTGTGATCATGTTTTGAATGTAAATGTGTTACTATTGAAAGGATTTTTTCTGAACCTGACACTTATGAATGTTTATGGTAGAATATGAAGGGTTCTTCAATATATGGGATATCTCGAATTGGTAGAACTTATGCATCTTCTTCTTGTATAAATGAGTGTATTGTTGATTGTTGAATTTTTGAATCGGTAGGCTAGTGGCACCCTTCCACGCCTGTTAATAATGAACCTTGGAATTTGGTAAGCTTATGGCACCTTTCCATGAGGGTTAACGATGAGCCTTTAACCGGTAGGCTTATGGCACCCTTTCAAGAGGAGATAATGAGATTTCTTAAATGTACCTTGAATCGGTAGGCTTAAGGCACCCTCTTATGTGTTAATGAATGAATTGGAGTTGGTAGGCCAATGGCAGCTCTCATATGAGATAATGTCAAAGTAACAAACTATTCTATGGGAATGTAGGATAAGTACCGAGTGGATTTGGTTAGATGGAAATTCCCCTAAAGTTAGGCATGAGTTTCAATGATCGTCTACCTTATCCCATAAACTATGTGCCCGCATAGGTCTAGCTAGTGGATCCACCTAACCTATATGAACCAGTCTTCCTTAGGCAAGTAGACCACCTTTTCACGGTGTGGGGACTTATGACATCGGATTCCATGACAAGCTCTCATGGTTTATGTCGGTTAATGCTTACTTCCCATCATATGAGATTTCATTGTGGTTCCTTGATAGGTTCTACAAAGTGTAGGTATTAGTATGGGATGCTACCTATACATTGCACGAGTAGGCTTTGAGAGGGTCATAGTGAATTTCTCTAAATCCTAATGGCTATGACATGAATGTGTCCTAAATGAAGTTATAAAAGAATGTGGAATCTTAAATGCTTAATATGATATGTATGTTATACTTGGGTTATATTATGAGTTAGTTTCCCTTGTCATGCCTTATGAAATGATATGTCTCTTTTGTATGGATATTGTTAAAAGGTGAAAAGGAAGGAATGGTAAGTTCACTCTTGGTGTCCTTAATGTGGTGCCTTGGTGTGGATGGTGGTATGAGACGTCATCCATGCATTGCACAAGGTATAGAGTAAGGGTCCTTTAAAAGTGAAGGTCTAAGGTAAAGGTAAAGGTTTTCATGTTGATATTGTTAAGGTGTGATATTATGACTGGTATGATGTTGTTACTTGTCTTGTATGCCTTTTATGCTATTGTACATGATTTTTCTAAAAAGTGGCATTATGCATGGTTTCTAACTAAAATATCCCTTTTAAAGCATGTTTTTGCATGGTCATCATACTTAGTACATTTTTGTGTGCTAACCCATATTTCTACCTTTTCAACTACAATTGTAGGTTCCGGCAAGTGATTGCTTCCATCTAGATTGAAGAGCTTTGATTGAGTCTTCTCCAAGGCTAAGAGTGATATGTCCTCATTGGCCGAGGACAAGTGTCTTTTCGAAGTTTCCTTTTATTCATGTAATAGACAATTCAAGTGTTTTGGATTGTTATGGTCCGTGTCCCTACTTTAGTTTTCAAGTACATTGTTAAGATGGCCATGTGAGACTTACTTTTCCGCCGCGTGTTTGAAAGATGTTTAAATGAGTATTTTGATGTTTTGGATTTAAATAAATTTTTAATTCCGCGCTACTTTCATTATTGAATGCAATGAATGACTATGTGGCTTGTATAAGACCCCTTCGGAGTTGAGTACACCATGTTACGATTAGGGGGTGCTCTCGGGTCGTGACAGTCATCGTGCCTTGAGGTCGCCCATCAACCCCTAGAGCCTTGAGGCGTCGTACATCGATCTCCCACCCCTCCCCAAGGTTTCGTTCCTCGCGGCACACCACACCCCCTCCTTTAACCTGAGGCGCCGTGATTCGAGGCCCCCTACCCTCTGACATATCGTGCCTCGAGGCCTCCTACTCCCCCATATCCCCCCCTAAGCCCTAAGACGCCATACCTCGAGGTCCTATACCCCTTGAGCCTTGAGGTGTCATGCCTTGAGTCTCCCCCCTCAGAGCCCTGAGGAACCGTGCCTCGAGGCCCCCAAGCCCCCGTCAAACCCCCCCACCCCGACCCTGAGGAGCCATGCTACGATACCCCTTACCCCTTGAACCCCGAGGCGTCGTTCCTTGAAGACCCTTACCCTCCCACCTTGAGCCCCGAGGTGTTATGCTTCGAAGTTCATCACCCTGCCCCCTCGATACTAGAGGCATCATGCCTCAACCCCCCAAGCCTCAAGGCCTACCACCACCCTCCGCCTCCCCTCGAGCCCCGGGGCTCCAGGCCTTTCCCCACATGCCTCAAGCCACCTATCCCCCCAAACATCAAGGCTCTGTGCCGCCACGAGGCCCACCAACATCCCCCCTGGCCCTGAGGTACAATTACTCGAGGCCCCCTAAACGTTGAGCCCCGAGGCGTCATGCCTCGAGGCCCCCCATCCTAACCCCTCCCCCCAAGCCCAGAGGTGTCGTGACTCAAGGCCCATAACCCCATCCCCGATCCTTGAGGTGCAGTTCCTCAAGCCCTACCACCCCTCCCCTCCCCACATGCGTCAAGCCATCCCACTTTCGATCCCCGAGGCTTCATATTACCTCGAGGCCTACCACAAACTCTCGAGCCTTAAGGCACCATTTCTATAGGGCCCCTACCTCTTGGGCCGCAACATTTCATGCCTCAAGCCCCCCATTCATCCCCTGAGACACGAGGCACTGTGCCTCGAGGCACCCACCCATCCCCTGATCCCTACGACATCATGCCTCGAGGCTACCCACCCACCTCTAGAGACTAGAGGCATTGTGCCTTGAGCCTCCCTCCCTCCTACGAGCCCCCTCATCCCCATAGGCATCGCGCCTCAATCCCCCTACCAATCCTTGAGGCGTCGTTCCTCGAGGCCCTTACCGCTTAAGCCACGAGGTGTCATGCCTCGAGGCTCCCCACCCTCCCCTCCAATCCTAGAGGCATCGTGCCTCGAGCCCTCATCCCCTCCCCCCCACATAAGCCTTGAGACGCGGTGCCTCCATGCCAACCACCCGACCTTGAGGCGTCATACCTTAAAGTCCCTACATTACCCCGCGAGGTGTTGAGCCTCAAGACGCGCAAACCCCCTAGAGCCCTGAGGCAGCGTGTCAAGAGTTCGCCCACTCCCCTCTCTCCGAGCCTCGAGGTGTCATGCGTAAAATTCCCCCTAATAGCTCCGTAGCGCAATGCCTAGAGGTCCCCCAACCTCGAGGTGTCATTCCTCCAGGCACGACGCCTATCCCTTAGTATCGTGCCTCGAGGCCCCAAGCTCCCTCGAGACCCCCTCCCCAGCCCAAAGGCGCCGTGCCTCAAGCCCCCCAACCCCACCCAAGCGTCGAGGCACACCACCAACTACCCCACCACCCCTTGATCCTCGGGATTCAGTGGCGCCTCGAGGATCACCACCGTCCCCTCACCAGAGCCTTGAGGCATCATGCCTAGAGGCCCACCAGCCTTCCCCCCTTCCACGTGCCTCAACTTCCCCATCCCCCCGGAGCCTTGAAGTTCTGTTCCTCAAGGCCCCCTACCCCTTGAATACTAAGGCGTCATGCCTCGAGGTCCCCCACCCTCACCCTTGGATCCCAGAGGCATCGTCCTTCGAGGCCCACCACCCCCTCCCCGAGCCTTGAGGTGTGGTGCCTCGAGGCCCACCACCCCTCTCTACCCCACGTTCCTCAAGCCATCCCACCCCTGAGCCTGGAGGCTTTGTTCCGCCTCGAGGCCCCCACCCATTCGTTGATCCCTACGATGTCGTGCCTCGAGGTTTCCCACCCACCCCTTTGGCCTTGAGGTGACGTGCCTCGATCCCCCCTCCCTCCCCAAGACCCTCATTCCCTGAGGCATCATGCCTCAGGTCCCCTCCACCCACCATCCCTGAGGCGTCGTGACTCGAAGCCCCCACCCATCCATCGAGGCCGCCCACCCACCCATAGAGCCACGACGCGCCGTTCCACGACCCCCCTCCCCCAAAAACCACACGTGCCCAGAGGCACCATTCCTCAAGGCCCCTCCACCCACCCACCCCCACCCTGAGGTGATGTTCCTTGATTCCCCGTAACTAATCCCCCCTCGATCCCCAAGGCATCATTCATCGACCACCCTGAACGCTGAAGTGTTGTGGCTCGACCCCCCACCCTCGGCCATGAGGTACCGTGTTTCGAGGCATCCTACCCTTTGAACCCTCAGACGTTCTGCCCTGAGGCCCCCTACCCTCTCCTATTAAGGCCCACTACCTCCCTATACCCCTCGAGCCTAGAAGCATCATACCTTGTGCCCCCCAAACCCCAAGGTACCTCGAGGCTTTGCACCCCCCCGAGCCCTTAGGCTCCGTTTGCCTCCTCAAGGCCCACCCCTTCCTTACCCCCCGAGCCTAGAGGCATCGTTCCTCGAGGACCACTCCCACCCTGAGCCTTGCGATGCAGTACCTCAAGGCCAACCACCCCTCCCTTCCCCATGTGCTCAAGACCCCTGACCCACCCTTACCCTCGAGGCTCCTTGCTGCCTCGAAGACACCATCAACTCCCCCCCCCACCCCAAAATTTGAGGCGCCATTCCTCAACGCCTCTTACTCTTTAGGCTCCGTGGTGTCGTGCATCAAGGCCCCTCACTCCGCCCCTCCCTAGAGCCGTGAGGTGCCATGGTTCGAGGCCTCCTACCAATCCCCGTAGTCCTATGACATTGTGCCTCGAGGCTACCCATCAACCCCTAGAGCCTCAAGTTGTATTGCCTTAAACCCCCCATCCCCCCGAGCACTCTCGTGTTCCGAGGCACCGTGCCTCAAGCCCTACGACATCATGCCTTTTGGTCTCTCACCCACTCCTAGAGCCTCGAAGCACCGTGTCTTGACACCCCCCCTAGAGCCCCTACTTGCCGCGAGGCGATGTGCCTCGATGTACCTCTTCGGAAACTGGTAGGCTAAACTAGAGCTTAACATAAGGGTTAGAGTCTTAAACATGACTCCTGTACTTAAAAATAAAGGGTCTCATGTTAAAACATCAATGTACGACCCCAAGGACCAACCCCGAGTCCTTGAGTAGGAGCACTAGAAACTTCCTGGGCACTAACCAATAGAGGAGACCCACGCCTTGTGGGTCAGGCCATGCCCTTGGGTGAGGGGCTGTGGGTCAACACCCTGGAACACGCTTCACCATCACTGGCCGTGGGTCAAACCTGTCACGACCCGAGAGCATCCCCTAGTCGTAATACGACGTAATCGACCCCAGACGGGTCGCATACGAACCTTTAGCATACATCATCACATAACGACATAGAAATATACGGAAAAATTTAAAACTTTTACAATCGAAGTCAACTTCTTTCATATAAGGAAATTAGGAAACTAGACTTGTCTCAATCACTATCTAGACATAAGAGTACAAATAGAGTCTAAGCCCTTACATCAATAAAGTTCCCAACAATGGGAAATACAATAGTCTAGAATATAGTAGGTAAACTAGAAACTAGAATCAATAGCTACTAGTTTCGAACTTGAGGACTCACCTAGCCGGGGGAATAGTCGACCCAAGCTTCACCTTGAAGAAAGTGGTAAGTATCCCATAAAATCCTTAAAACATGCAAAAAGGGACATTTAGTTGAAATCATGCTTTTGTTAAGTTTTAAAACCAATATGCACATTTGCGAAGAAACATAAGACCACCCAAGCATATAAGCAACCCGAAGCAACACTAGTGCAATGCAAAGGTAAGATCCCAAAACCCTACCAAATGCCAAGTATCACCTTTAGACCACCAACAACATACATACTTCATATTACCATAGTCATAACCAACATACATAAAAGTGAAGAAATTCATATTTATAACATTCATACATACCATTTTATACATAGTTCATAAATCATCATAATCATAAGAGAACCTTACTAAAACCCCTCTTAGAGTCTACTTGTACAATGTACAAGTGAAGTCTCATACCCCCACGCACACTAAGTAGTACCCCTTAACAAGTCCTTGTTAAAGTCTATATCCTTACCAATTTTCATTCATTAACCTTTAGGGAAAGATTACATTAACCGACATAGATCATGCGAGCTACATGGAGTCCGGTGTTCTACCCCACACCGAAAAGAGGTGTTCTACTAGCCTAAGGTAGAACGTACATTCTAGCTATTTAGGTGGATCCACTATCTAAGACCTATGTGGGAACATAGTTAAGGGATATGGAGATTGCTTCTAGAAACCTTATACTACTAACGTGCAAGTTTCCATCTCATGAGACACCGTAATGTGAACCCAACTACAAGCGTGAAGGAACCCATCTCATACTCCTATCCACTCGGTGCTATGCATAACTCCCTTTAAAAGTCATGTTTTGTCTGTACTTTAAGTTAACTTTAATAAAGAATATAATAGGCACTCATGCCGACATATCATCATAATAGCTCATAGGTTTATTTAAGTGAGAATGCTCCTCTCACATTTAGAAACATTAGCAAGTGAGTAAACCTTTCATATTGCAATAGTAGTGTGATCATGAGAAGGTCCTTCCAAGCACATCACAAGCCTACCATAAACATGCATACATACTTTATACATAATCAAGTGTATGGGAATAGGGAGGAAGGATCTTGCCATCAACACCACATAAACACAGTAGATATAGGATCATTACTATCTAAGTACATCATAATCTCATGCATAATTCCCAAAAAGAGGAATAACCTCCATACCTTTGCCCTACAAGGGTCTTGAACTCATAATCAACCCAACTATATGCAATTAATATATAATATAGAAGGAATTCATGATTCAATAGCTAGATCAACATAAACTTATTCAATTGACACATTCATAATATCATCCAACCCATAATATCAATTCAAGATCTTTTAATATGGGGAACACATGGGTCTTTGGGGAACTCTCCCCATAAACATAAATTCTCCATCACTATATTCATAATTCGTCATAAACAACCATAAACAATCGTAATTAAGAAATGAAACCGATTGGGAATGAAAACCCATGTTATAGAATGAAAACCCCTAGAAATTGAGGGATTTTGATATCTTGAAGACATAGTTGAAGGGGATCCTTAGGCGATACCTACCAAAGGATGAAAAGCAACCATACGTTGTCTAAGGAACTCCAAGAATTTTGCGGAACAACCTTGAAACCCTAGATCCAATGTCTTCTTCTTCTTCTTGAGTCTAGAGAGAGGAATTTTGAGAGAAGGATGGTATTCTTGGGTTTCTTATTTTATTAATTGGGAGTAACTAATTTGAACGAATTTGACCTTAAAAAGCATATATATTTGTTAGGAAAGGAGTGGAAAAGTATTGGTTCAAGTTTAGGAAAGATTACTTAAAAGCCCTTACTTAAACTTCAATTTTTGTTCTTGGCCCGCTTGAGTTCCCCCTTTGGCACCCCTAGCTCGCCAAACCACTCAGGCGACTCGGCTAATGAGCCTTAAGCTCTCCCATATTTCTAGTAAGACACAAAATGGGCAGCTCACTTAGGCGATGGGGAGGCCTGTTGGGCGAATTGCCAACCCATTAGGCAATCCTCAACCCATCTCGCCCATTTGTCCAGTAGCATAGGCTTGGAGGGACAGCACACTAGGCGACCAAGTGCACTTTGGCGCATCACCAAGTGCCTTGGGCGACCGTGATGCCAATCGCCAACCTGTCCAAAGAGAAAAAAAGGTTCTCCTTCACCCCTCCTTGCTAGTTTAAGTCTTTACCTTCATCCTAGATGTTTACCTTCCTCATTTTAGCTTTAGTTAGGTCTTAAACATCTCCGGAAGTTACATAAGCACACCCATTAATCCTAACTCAACCTAGATACCAACTTAAAGTTATTCAAACCCACACGATGAGGCACTAGTTTAGCACATTGATTTTCCGGGTTGTTACATTATCCCCCCCTTAGGAACATTCGTCCTAGAATGACACTTTAAATTTACTAAGGAGATAGAGACTTAAAATTAGCAGCCCATCATACTAGACTTCACAAAAGGTACAAATCATGGGAGGAAACATCATAAACTCAATGCAATAACAAGATGTAGGAACTACATCCACAACTTCATAATGCACCAAAAATTTTATTTCATACAAATATGGGAGGAACTACCTTCTCCAACACAAGCAAGCTCAATCACATCAATATTAAGCCAACAAGTCATTTCATCACAACATATCTAAACATGTTCATCAACTCAACTCATAAAGTCACATATGTCAACATCATACACAAAGCAATTCATCATGGAAAACATATAATTCATGAAAGCTCAATTTACACTAAACATAAATTTCATCTAAAGCATGCCTATACAAGGAAATCATGCAAAACTAAAACATTACACAAGAATCCCAAAATAGTAAGAACTCAAGAGGAATTTCTTCCCTCAATTTTGGATAGGAATAGAAACAAATAGATGAGGGTAACGGCAGTTCATATCGGCCTCGGCCTCTATGTAGCACCCTCAACTAGGTGATTCCTCCATAGAACCTTAACGGAAGCTACTTCTTTGTTCCTTAACTTCTTCACTTGCCTGTCCAAAATCTTAACCAGGACCTCTTCATAGGAAAGGTTCTCATCAACTCCTAATCCCTCTAAAGGAAGGATGGACACCGTATCACCTATGCACTTCTTGATCATGGAAACATGAAACACTGGGTGAACCGGGGCCAATTCATTTGGTAACTCTAATTCATAGGCTAATTTCCCAACACGTTTCAAGATTTGGTATGGGCCCACATATCGGGGACTTAACTTCCCCTTTTTGCCAAACCTCATAACACCTTTCATAGGTGAAATCTTCAAGTAGACCCAATCACCAATTTCAAACTCCAATTCCCTCCTTCTTTAATTGGCATAAGATTTTTGCCGACTATGAGCCGTTTCCAACCTTTCCCTAATAAGCCGGACCTTTTCAATGGCGTCATAAATTAGTTCGGGGTCTATTAGAGCAAAATGACCTACTTCAAACCAACGCACCGGTGACCTGCACATTCTACCATAAAGTGCTTAAAACGGAGCCATGGTAATGCTTGAGTGGTAACTATTGTTGTAGGCAAATTCTATCAAAGGAAGATGGTCGTCCCAACTACCCTTGAAATCTATCACACATGCCCTCAACATGTCCTCTAAGATTTGAATGGTGCATTCCGCTTGACCATCCGTTTGAAGGTGAAATATTGTACTAAGCTTAACATTGGTACCGAGCCCCTTTTGGAATGCCTTCCAAAAATGTGAAGTAAATTGGGCACCCCGATCCGATATGATAGATAAGGGAACCCCATGAAGCTTCACAATTTCATTTATGTATAACTTGGCATAGTCTTCCACCAAAAATAAGTGGGCTGATTTAGTCAACCTATCAACAATGACCCAAATAGGATCATGTTTCCTACGAGTACGAGGCAGCCCCACCACAAAGTCCATATTAACATCCTCCCACTTCCAAGTAGGAATTTCTATATATTGGGACAAACCTCTGGGTTTTTGGTGTTCGGCCTTGACTTGTTGACAATTCTGACATTTTGCTACAAAACCCGCTATATCCTTTTCCAAGCCATTCCACCAATAGATTTCCCGTAGATCACGGTACATCTTGGTGGCTCCTAGATGAATAGAATACTGCGAATCATGAGCCTCTTCTAAAATTTTCTCCCATAGGCCATCAACATCCGGAACACATAATCTACCTTGGTACCTAAGCACCCCATCTCCCCCTTTGGAGAAAGACTCAACGGACTTGTTGAGAACCGACTCTTTCAACTCCATTAACATAGGATCAAGGTGTTGCTTAGACTTCACATCAACAACGAAGGACGATTCGGAGCTATGAGGAACCATGAATCCACCCTTGGTGGAATCCACTAGTTGGACACCTAATTGGGCCAACCTATGCACATCACAAACCAATTCCTTCTTTTCATCTTCTACATGAGCCACACTACCCATAGACAATCTACTTAGGGCATATGCAACCACATTAGCCTTGCCGGGGTGGTAAAGGACACTCATATCATAATTCTTCAAAAGTTCTAACCACCTTCTTTGTTGGAGATTCAAGTCATTTTGGCTAAAAACATATTGAAGACTCTTGCGGTCTGTAAACACGTCTACATGCACCCTATAGAGATAGTGTCTCCATATTTTCAAGGCAAAAACCACTGCCGCTAGTTCGAGATCAGGCGTCGGATAATTATTTTCATGCGTCTTAAGTTGCCTTGAAGTATAGGTAATTACTTTACCGTGTTTCATGAGAACACACCCCAACCCTATCCTTGAAGCATCACAATAAACAATGAATCCATCGGTACCTTCCGGCAAGGTCAATACCGGAGCGGAGGTGAGTCTATCCTTCAACTCTTGGAAACTCTTTTCACAAGCCTTCGTCCACTCAAATTTGGACTTATTTTGGGTCAAGGCCGTTAATGGAGAAGCAATATATGAAAAGCCCTCCACTAATCTCCTATAATACCCAATCAAACCCAAAAAGCTTCGAATATCGGTGGGACTTAGGGGTCTAGGCCAATTCTTTACCATATCCATTTTCTTCAGATCAACTTCTATACCCACACTCGATACAATGTGACCAAGAAAAGAAACCAACCTTAGCTAAAACTCGCACGTGCTAAATTTAGCATATAATTGGTGGTCCTTGAGGACTTGCAACACTAACCTCAAATGTTTCATATGATCACCCTCACTCTTTGAGTAGATCAAAATATCGTCAATAAAGACGATCACAAACAAATCAAGATATTGCCTAAATATCCTATTCATAAAATCTATGAACGCCGCCGGGACATTTGTTAGACCGAAAGACATAACTAGGAATTCATAGTTACCATATCTTGTACGGAAAGCCCTCTTAGGAATGTCAACTCCTCTCACCCTAAGTTGGTAATAACCCACCGTAAGTCAACCATCAAAAAGTAACTCACCCCTTGGAATTGATCAAACAAATCCTCAATCCTAGGGAGTGGGTACTTATTCTTTATAGTGACTTTGTTCAATTGACGGTAATCTATACACATACGAAGTGAACCATCTTTATTCTTCACAAACAATTTCAAGGCACCCTATTGAGATATGGTTGGTTGAATAAAACCCTTATCTAGCAAATCCTTGAGTTGTTCCTTCAATTCCTTTAATTCGGCCGGAGCTATCCGGTAAGGAGGAATTGATATGGGTTGTGTATCTGGCAAAAGATCAATGCCGAAGTCTATTTCCCGTTCGGGAGGGATTCCGGGTAAGTCATTGGGAAAGACTTCTGGAAATTCCCTTACTACGGGGAACGACTCTAAAGGAGGACTCTAAGACTCAATGTCTTTGATTCTCACAATGTGATAGATACACCTCTTAGAAATCATTTTCCTAGCTTTCAAATATGAGATAAAACGACCTCTAGGAATAGAGTTTCCCCCCTTCCATTCTAACACAGGTTCATTCGGAAATTGAAACTTTACTACCCGAGTTCTACAATCAATGGAAGCAAAACAAGCATGCAACCAATCCATCCCCAATATGACATCAAAGTCCAACATATCTAATTCTACTAAATTAACCAAAGTGAATATATATTAGACAAGAAAATATGACAATCCCTATAAACCTTGCTAGCAACAAATGAGTCTCCTATGGGAATAGAAATCGAAAAAGGTTCCTCTAACTCTACAGGGGGTACATCAAATTCCATAGCCACTAAAGGGGTAAAAAAGGATAAAGTGGCACCGAGGTCTAACATGCATAAATATTAATGGAAAATACTTGTAACATACCGGTGACAACATCCGGAGAACCCTCTTGATCACTCCTAGATTGGAGAGGATAGAAGTGATTCTTCTTGGGAGCATCGAAGTTGGAGCCACTCGGAGGGACTTGCTTGCCCTCTCTCCCTTCAGCCCTTAGCATAGGACAATCCTTCTTCATATGGCTACTCTTACCGCAACTAAAATACCCGTCCGTGACCACAAGACACTTGCCACCATGCTTTTTGCCACACTCTGCAAAGGTAGGTCTGTCAGCATAAGAACCACCTCCACTACCATATTGTGGATTTGGAGTAGGTACCCTCTCTTTGTTGACCTTAGGAGGGATATAAGTGCCTTGATTAGAAATCCTCTTCTTAAACCTTGGCATGCCTTGAGCCTCAAATCTACCCTTAGACGAATTTTCTTGAGTTTGGTCTCCTAGATTTGTTGAGCGCATACCATGATCCTTGAGATAGTCATGTCATGAGTGAGCATTGCCATCCGGCATTCTTCTTCAACCAATCCGGATACCCCCATTACAAACTTATCCATCCTAGCCCTTGGATTGGCCACCAATGTTAGAGCATGCTTGGATAGTTGGGTGAACTTGAGAGAATACTCCTTCACACGCATCCCCCTTTGACAAAGGTTCTTGAATTCCACGAACTTTTGTTCCCTCAATTCTAGGGCGAAAACCCTATCTAGGAAGACCACCTTAAATGTTCCCCAATCAACCAAGTCCTCTCTAATGGGTCTTTTGCCTCTCCATTGTTCAAACAATATTTGAGTTATGCCCTTCAATTGGTAGGTGACTAGTTCCACCTTTTCTTGAAAAGATACCCCCATGGCATCCACCACCTTAAGCACTTCATGTAAAAAGTATAGTGCATCTTCATCCACTTTAGAGGCATAGAAGGTAGGGGGATTCATCCTTATGAAATCCCAAATTCTTGAGGCAGGAGTACTTGAAATGGGGTTCACCCGAGCTCTAGCATCCCTAATGACTTGGGCCGTCATAGCTTCGGCTTGGGTCGCCACAACTTGAGTTTGGGCTATCATGGCTTGGGTTATCATTTACATAGAGGCCCTAAATTCGGCTTGAGTCACATTTGCCGGATCAACCGGAGTTTGCTCACCTAGAGGAACTTGCGGCTCTTGAGGACCTTGGGGTGGAACTCCCTCATCATTAGCAACCTCCTCTTCCATTCTTTTTGCGGTCGCTCTTCTTGTATTCATATTCATATACGCACAAGAAAAGGGTTAGGAAAAGGACTTCATAGAGTAAAAACTCTTAGGCACGACAAATGAGTAATCAAATAAGTGAAAAGTTCCTAAGCAGCTTATAGCCTCCCATTCATAAGTGTGGCGCGCTTTACACTTGTGAACAAAACTTTACTAGACGTGGTTCATGAGACATCATCCTAGAACCACTCTATAACCTTATGCTCTGATACCATATTTGTCACGACCCGAGAGCACCCCCTATTAGTAACACGGCGTAATTGACCCCGAAGGGGTCGCATATGAGCCCTTAGCATACATCATCACATAACGACATAGAAATATACGGAAAATTAAAAACTTTTACAATCGAAGTCAACTTCTTTCATATAAGGAAATTAGGAAATTAGACTTGTCTCAATCACCATCTAGACATAAGAGTAAAACTAAGGTCTAAGCCCTTACATTAATAAAGTTCCCAATAATGGTAAATACAATAGTCTAGAATATAGAAGGTAAACTAGAAAGTAGAATAAATAGCAATTTTTCCTCGAACTTGAGGACTCACCAAGCAGGGGGTATAGTCGACCCAAGCTTCACCTTGAAGAAAGTGGTAAGTATCAACGACCGGAACCTTCACTCATAGTAAAATAGAAAATATGGGTTAGCACAATTAATTGTACTATGTATTGATGCCATGCATAAAATCCTTAAAACATGCAAAAAGGGACATTTAGTTGAAATCATGATTTTGTTAAGTTTTAAAACCAATATGCACATTTATGAAGAAACATAAGCTCACCCAAGCATATAAGCAACACTAGTGCAATGCAAAGGTAAGATCCTATAACCCTACCAAATGCCAAGTATCACATTTAGACCACCAACAACATACATACTTCATCTTACCATAGTCATAACCAACATACATAAAAGTGAAGACATTCATAATTATAACATTCATACATACCATTTCATACATAGTTCATAAATTATCATAATCATAAGAGAACCTTACCAAAATCCCTCTTAGAGTCTACTTGTGCAATGTATGAGTGAAGTCTCATACCCCCCACTCACACTAAGTAGTACCCCATAAGAAGTCCTAGTTAAATTCCATGTCCTTACCAATTTTCATCCATTAACCTTTAGGGAAAGATTGCATTAACTGACATAGACCATGTGAGCTACATGGAATCCGGTGTTCTACCCCCACACCGAAAAGAGGTGTTCTACTTGCCTAAGGTAGAACGTACATTCTAGCTATTTAGGTGGATCCACTAGCTAAGACCTATGTGGGCACATAGTTAAGGGATAAGGAGATTGCTTCTAGGAACCTTATACTACTAACGTGCGGGTTTCCATCTCATGACACACCATAATGTTAACCCAACTACTAGCGTGAAGGAACCCATCTCATACTCCTATCCACTCGGTGCTATGCATAAATCCCTTTAAAAGTCACGTTTTGTCTTTACTTTAAGTTAACTTTTAATAAAGAATACAATAGGCACTCATGCCAACATATTATCATAATTGCTCATAGGTTTATTTAAGTGAGAATGCTCCTTTCATATTTAGAAACATTAGCATGTGAGTAAACCTTTCAAATTGCAATAGTAGTGTGATCATGAGAAGGTCCTTTCAACCAAACCAAAAGCCTACCATAAACATGCATACATACTTCATACATAATCAAGTGTATTGGAATAGGGATGAAGGATCTTTCCATCAACACCACAAAAACACAATAGATATAGGATCATTACTATCTAAGTACATCATAATCTCATGCATAATTCCCATAAAAAGGCATAACCTTTATACCTTTTTCCTTCAAGGGTCTTGAACTCACAATCAACCCAACTATATACAATTACTACATAATATAGAAGGAATTCTTGATTCAATAGCTAGATCAACATAAACTTATTCAATTGGAACATTCATAATATCATCCAACCCATAATATCAATTCAAGATATTTTAATATGGGGAACACATGGGTCTTTGGGGTATTCTCATCATAAACATAAATTATCCATCAATATATCCATAATTCTTCATAAACAAATGTAAAAAATCATAATTAAGCAATGAAAACGTTTTGGAAAGAAGACCCCTGTTATAGAATGAAAACCCTACAAATTGAGGGATTTTGGTATCTTGAAGACATAGTTTAAGGGGCTCCTTGGGCGATAGCTACCCAAGGATGAAAAGTAACCATATATTTTCTAAGGAACTCCATGAATTTTGGGGAAGAACCTTGAAACCCTAGCTCCAATGTCTTCTTCTTCTTCTTGAGTCTAGAGAGAGGATTTTTAAGAAAAGGATGATGTTCTTGGGTTTCTTATTTTATTAATTGGGAGTAACTAAATTGAAGGAATTTGACCTTAAAAAGTATATATATTTGTTAGGAAATGAGTGAAAAAGTATTGGTTCAAGTTTAGGAAAGATTACTTAAAAGCCCTTACTTAAACTTCATTTTTTGTGCTTGGCCCGCTTGAGTTCGCCCTTCGGCACCCTTAGCTCGCCAAGTCACTTAGGAGACTCGCATAATGTTCCTTAAGCTCGCCCATATTTCCAGTAAGACACAATACGGGCAGCTCATTTAGGCGATTGGGAGGGCTGTTTGGCGAATCGCCAACCCATTGGGCGATCCTCAAGCCATCTCGCCCATTTGTCCTGTAGCATAGGCTAGGAGGGACATCACACTAGACGACCAAGTGCACTTTGGTGCATCGCCAAGTACCTTGGGCAACCATTCTGCCAATCGCCAACCTGTCCAAAGAGAAAACAAGGTTCTCCTTCACCCCTCCTTGATAGTTTAGGTCCTTACCTTCATCCTAGATGTTTACCTTCCTCATTTTAGCTTTAGTTAGGTCTTTAACATCTCCATAAGTTACATAAACATACCCATTAATCCTAACTCAACCTAGACACCAACTTAAAGTTGTTCCAACCCACACGATGGGCACTAGTTTAGCCTATTGATTTTCTGGGTTGTTACACAACCACGGTCCGTCAGTGAGGAGTCATGGGTTAGGGTCCCAAAAAACCAGTCCCATTCACCCAACCACGCCAGCATTCCATGTGGGTCCAACCAAGGCCCGTGCACATGATTTCATGGGTGGTGGCCTGGAAACTATTTTTGGTGAGTTAGTTAGGGGCACTTTGGGGTTTTCTAGTTTTAATTAATAACTAAGTGAGGTCGTTTTAGCCTAAATTAGATCACCTATATAGGAATTTTAATTCACTAAATTAATTCATCTACCTCATTATATGTAAAACCTAAAACTAGTCCCAAAATTCATCCGCACCAAAGAAAATTATTTCTCTAGAATTTCAATGAAGAAGAAGAAGGAAGTTGGAGCCAGGGTTCAAGGATCAAAATTTTGTTATAAAAATCATTGGGTTTCATTTCTAAGGTATGGTATCTCTTCATCCATAGATAGAATTCATCCATGGTGCCCCTTCAAAACCCAATTTCAAAGATAGAAATCCCCAAAAGCTAGGTTTGATTCCAAAGTCATAGGTTCCTTTCAAAAATAATTCTAATGCTTGAATTACTTTATATTATGATTGAATTGATGATTTATTATGGTTTTTATGTTGAAATCCCCAAGAACCCATGAAATCCCCTTATTCCCAAATTATGATCTTCTGATGTGAGTTTGTGGATGAAAGAAGGAAATTATGAGATTATGCTTGTAGTAATTGGGATACTTGAATTATGCTAATATTTGTGTCTAATGTAGTTAATTCTAGATGTATTGATTCAATATGAACTTTGATCCTTGAAAGGTAAATTATGATATTTGCATGATTTATGAAGTTTAGTATATGCTTTAAGTACACTTTGAGAGTAAAGTGAATATGATTATGATCTAGTTGTTGTGTTGTTGAAAGGTTATTCTCATATACACACTTATGTATGTTTATGATATGATGTCATAAGGTTTTCTCACAATATGATAATTCTAAGGTTGAAAGGCTTTCTCACCTATTGAATCTACATGTAGACACAAACGGTTAAAGGTTATTCTTACGCATGATCTAATGAGCTATCTTATGAATTATGTTGGATTGAGTGTCAAGACATTTTTCCATGAATATAAACTTAAGTCAAGACTTAATATGAACTCTGTGGGAATTAATGCTTAGCACCGAGTGGATATTGAATATGAGATGAAAGCTTTTACGCTAGATGATTTCGTCTCTGCCGATGGGTTGTTTTTACGCTAGTTGAGTCCGGGTTCCCAAACTATGTCTCATGATATGGAAACGTTCTACCTTGGTTGAGTTTGGGTTTCTAGTAGCAATCTCTTTATCCCATAAACTATGTGCCCCCATAAGTTATTTAGCTAGTGAATCCGCCTAAGCTAAGAGTATGGTTCTACCTTAGGCAAGTAGAGAAACCCTTTTCGGTGAGGGAGTCCACGGATTCCATGTTAGCTCACATGGTCTATGTCGGTTAAGGATTATTCCCACTATGACAACAACAACATGAACAAGAATATGACTTATGAACTATGGTTACTCAAGAAACTTTATTTAGCATGGGTGAGATTTATGGGGTCTTATTCATGCATTGCACAAGTATGCTTTGAAGGTATTTATGATATGGGCCTCTTATGTTATGATGGTTCATATGTTGACTATGCTTATGACTTATGCTTTTCCGCTATCTTCATGATGATGTTCAAACTTAGTAAATTGCATGCATTCTAATAAAATGTCCCTCTTAGAGTATTTTCAATGTTTTTATGCATGGCTATCATATTTAGTGCATCGTTGTACTAACGCCTATCGTTGTGGCTAAAAAAGCTTGGATTTCCCATACTTAGGGTCCGGTTCTCAAGGTGCTTAGGGTCCCGTTCTCAAGGTGCTTATCGTTGTGGATAAAACCTTAGATTTTCTTATTCTCCTAGTTAGTTGGTGAGTCCCCCCCCTCCCGAACCTCAGGGCCCACCACCCCTCCTCTGTTCCTTCTCGAGTCCCACCCCCAGGAGCCCCAAGGCACCTCGTGCCCTAGCCCCTGAGCCCTGAGGCTCCGTGCTTCCACAAGAGCCCCCCCTGAGGCACCGTGCCTTGAGCCCCCTCCCCCCCGCCCCACACCCCTTAAGTGAAAATGTTACCTCATTAAGTCCTTGAGCAGCTTGAACAAACCTCATGGAGTATATCTCAACAATAAGTTCCTAAATCATCATACTCGGAAGCAACTACTAGATCATGGTAAGAATATTAACCTCAGAAAACATTTGGCTGTTGGAGCTGTCATTTCAAACTTCAAGTAATTTCAAACAGCAGACTCCATTTGCAACACCTGCATAATACGTAAGTCTTAGTGCCACTCCAAAGTTTAACCATTGAAGGTTCTGTGAATCAAGATCATATACCTCCTCCTTGAAGTAAGTGTTGTTTGTGATGTAGCAGAACTCTTTGACTTGAGGTCCACAGATCTCCTCATATTTTCTACAATAAAGCATTTCCCATATCAATGTCTTAGAGCATTTTCTTATAGATATTCTTGAAATATTTGAGGAAACAAGAATATGAAAAGCACTCAAGGAAAAATGTGTAAAGATCATGGCGAAAACATATGCAGTTTTTAAAGCTTCATAATTCGAAGATGAAACTAAGAAATGTTTTCAATATTTCTCTCGATAAATTTTTTTTATTGAAGGGTCTAACAATGTATTGTGTCAAATTAATTTAAGAAAGACAAGTTGAAAATGATTACCCGTTCCACAGAAATTATATTATAGAGGTACTGTACAATCTGAGGGACATGATGATTTCACATGGTGAATGTTGATTGATTATTTTTGGATTAATTGGTGCAAGTTTGTGCCCAATCATGCCTTTAAAATTATGATTGACCATCCAATTCAGTCAGACGGTATTCAATAGCACGTGTATGACAGTTTATTTGTACGTACTAACACTATCGAATGCTCTTTCCTCCGAAGGAACGTGTCAAGTCAACAAAGATCAAATAATATGAAATGAAAATTTGTAAAGATCATGGTCAGAAGGTAGTTTCTTACAATGCAATCATCATGAAAGCTACTCTGGTTCAAAGGGACTGTCCTCAAGAAAAGTACTAAAAACAAGAGTTGAGGAACGCAAAATTAAAAAAAAAACCTAAAAAAAACAAAAGACTAGATAAAGCAGTAAACACTATATACACAAGAGAGTTATTTCCCACCCCACACATAAAAATAGCATTGTCCTTAGTGCGCACAAATAAAATAAAGTACAGAGTTAGAGATACTCCCTCAGGCCTGTATGTCTCTTCGTCCTCATCAAGACCATCCACGAAATCCATGGCACTATCGAAAAGCATCAACACATTGGCATTATCATCAACAACATCCTCATTATCCTCCTCTTCCATTGCTTCGTCCATAGTTTCCTCATTAGTATCAAGAGGCTCTTGAAACGCTGGACCAATCCTGCATAGGTAGGTTGCATTCTCTGTCAAAGGGTAGCGCTCCACCAAAGACTCCGTCTCATCATCAATGACCAGGCGTCCCCCGATCCACAGCTGCAACTCCGCCATGCCAAATATGTGCACCATCAAACTATTATCTCTTGCCTGCCGCTCATGAGCCGATAAGATAGGTCCATGGGATGTGTCGAGCACTTTGATACGAGTGATATCAACCATATTACATATCATGTATGGAGCCTTAGCAACGGTCATTTCCAACTCCTCCTCCTCAATACCCTCAGCAACCAGAAACTGGGTGATCAATCGCCCATAGCAATACCTCCACCTCATATTGTTGCAGAATTTCATCATGTTCTGTCGCAACACTGCCACAACACTGCCCCAACATTAATGGGCATACCATTCGTCAGCATATAAACCAACACCACCCTATCCCTAGTCACATACGAAGTGTGCTTAGCCGGTAAAATGACACTACACACAATCTTAAGCCAAACTCCCGCTACTTGGTTTAAATTTGCATAATGGAGAGTGGCATGCCTCCCGGTGTCTTTACTACGGTCCCACCTAGCACTAGACTCTAACCCCACACAACGTATGGCGGATATCTATACAGGGGGGTTTCCTTTAGCCTATTGTAATCATATGTGTCACAATTAAGAGTACCCAAAAACAAGTTCAACACCTTGGCAGTAAAACGTACATCATTCCCCCGAATCTAAACAAATTTATTAAATCGGGTTTCCATAATCCAATTAGCATAACACTTCCCAACCAAGGTTAAGTAGAAATCTCCTTGGTTTTAAAACATAAATCGCAATCCCAAAGCATTCACAGTATTATAAATCTGTGGTAATTAAGATTGTAACCTTACCTCATTAACGTACTCATCACCGAGGTATTTGGCTTCTTTTTACTCTCGAACCATTCTTTCCAATACTGCTCTTTTGCTTGTTTTCTGAATTTTTGGAACAGAACCCGAAAATATCTCCCTTTTGAGATCGTTTAAAACTCGCTCCACTTTCCACAATCCTACTTTTTGGTGCCATTAAAAGTCACTAGAGGAAGAAAAAAGAGAAAGAAAATTTGGTAATAAAGAAAGGGGGGTCAGCTGGTAGTGGTGCGGAGGAAGAAGAAGAAAATTAGAGAGAGAAAGAGTTGCAGGGATGAAATAGATCTTAGTGGGAAGAAATAGTGGGGGTTTTATGGAGGAAATTAGGAGGTGAAGGGACAAGGAAGAAGAAGAGTTTGGAGAGAATTTAGAGGGTTGGGTCAGTTGAGAGATAGAGAGAATGGGGGAATGAATCTGTTTTAGGGATTTAAGCGGGGTTGAAATGGGTTTGGGTCGGATTTGACCAATTTAGAGAAAAACTACACTAGGCGCGATGGAGGCGTGACGCGCCAGCAGTGCGCCCACCCCAATGCTCAGTAGTATTCCCCCTGGCACGATGCGCCGCTCAGTGCGCCAGGAAACCTTCTCTATAGTTTCTATCCTAGCGTGGCGCGCTAGTTAGTATGTCATGCTCAATGATTTAATTTTTTTTGCTATTACAAATAATGAAAATCCTATCTATCTAATAGTGAAACTAACGAAATTTACTAAATCCTTGGAATTGAAACTACGCTAAAACAAAAAAAATCAAAATTTAAAGTAGCTACCTATTTATTTCATATCTTTCACGGGTTGCCTCCCGTGGAGCGCGTGGTTTAACGTCGCGACTTGACTCAACTTGGATCATTAATTATTCAGCTCTAAAGCCTCACGATTACAATACGAATCTTCACCAAAGTTGTGTTTAACTCTTTTCCCATTTACCAAGAACGTCGGGCCATTTTCACCTTTAAGCTCAATGGCACCATGTTGTGTCATCCTTACTACTTCAAAGGGACCACTCCATTTTGGCCTTAGTTTGCCGGGGAATAACCTTAGTCTTTAGTTAAAAAGTAGTACCATTTCTCACGGAGTGAAAGTGCTAGGAACTATGTGTTTGTCATGCCATATTTTCACCTTTTCTTTGTAGAGCTTGGCATTCTCCTACGCATGGAGCCTAAACTCCTCAAGTTCATGTAGTTGATCCACTCGCTTTCTAGTTGCCAGCTCGAGGTTGAGATTTAACTTCGTTATCACCGAATATGCTTGGTGTTCTAACTCTACCGGAAGATGACAAGCTTTGTCGAACACCATCTGATAGGGAGAAATCCCTGTGGGTATTTTATATACAGTTCTATATGCCCATAATGCATCTCCTTACAACCCGATCCACTCCTTGATTGAATAAGAATGGTTCATCCCAAATATAGAACTTAGCATCATGAGCTAGCTTTTTCTTTTGTTAGGTGGTTTCATCTGGATTGTATTCTCCACTTACTATCAGATTCACTATGTCCGCATACCAAGGCACTTGAGAGATATCTAGTGCCATTAACTTTTCATCGAGTAACTCTTCCCAATTTTTTTTCCCTTTATGTACATGGGAAAAATCTTCTAAACTAGACAAATGATCAACTATTTGATTCTCAGTACCCTTTCTATCTTTGATCTCAAGGTAAAATTCTTGGAGAAGTAATATCCACCAAATCAGCCTTGGTTTAGCATCCTTCTTATTGAATAGGTACCTAATAGCTACATGATCAGTATAAACAAATACTTTTGTACCAACCAAATATGATCTGAACTTGTCGAAGGCAAACACTAGAGCCAGCATCTCCTTCTCAGTCACTGTTTAATTATCTTAAGCAGAATCAAAGGTCTTGCTCGCATAGTAGATTGAATGGAACACTGTATCTTTTCTTTGTCCCAATACTGCACCCACTACTACATCACTTGCATCACGTATGCATTCAAATGGTAATACCTAGTTATGAGGAATTAATATAGGAGCTTCAATTAAGTTCCTATTCGACATCTCAAAAGCTTTCAAGCACATCTTATCAAATTCAAATTTCAGCTCCTTGTCCAAAAGACTGCACATAGGTTTTGCAATCTTGGAAAAATCTTTGATGAATCTCCGGTAAAAACCTGCGTGTCCAAGGAAACTTCACACCCCTATTACAGAGATAGGAGAGGGCAATTTTTCAATAACTTCCACCTTGGCTTCATCTACTTCAATCCCGACTTTGACACCTTATGACCCAATAGTATGCCCTCTCGAACCAAGAAGTCACACTTTTTCTAGTTTAGTACTAAATTGGTCTACTCACATCGAGCAAGAATTTTATCAAGATTTCGGAGACATACTTCGAAAGACTTCCCAAAGATAGAGAAATCATCCATGAACACCTCTATGAAGTCCTCCACCATATCATGAAAAATGGCCATCATCCACCTTTGAAAAGTCATCGGCGCATTGCAAAGTCCAAATGGCATGAGTTTGAAAGCATATGTACCATAAGGACAAGTGAACGTGGTCTTTTCCTGATCCTAAGGCGCAATCAAAATCTGATTATATACCAAATACCCATCTAAGAAACAATAGTACTCTTGCCCTGTTAGTCAGTCAAGCATCTGATCAATGAAGAGAATCGGGTAGTGATCTTTTCGTGTAGACTCATTTAACTTCCAATAATCCATGCAAATTCTCCATCCTGTTATTGTTATAGTAGGGATTAACTCATTTTTCTCATTCTACACCATTGTCATAACTCCC
Organism: Solanum gracilifrons; assembly: GCA_029582605.1. Classification (NCBI taxonomy): domain Eukaryota; kingdom Viridiplantae; phylum Streptophyta; class Magnoliopsida; order Solanales; family Solanaceae; genus Solanum; species Solanum gracilifrons. The sequence continues at coordinate 85,202 of JAJOOH010072144.1, forward strand.
TTATTTGGGACACACTGCAAAGGACTTACCTACTTGCTATCAGAAATTGGGTATATGATTCAAACATCTAACCACTTTATTACTTCCTTTCTTACCACTTCTTTCATCAAGGGATTCAGTCTACGTTGATGTTGTGCACTCAGTTCGTGATCCTCTTCCATATAGATTTTGTGCATACATAAATTCGGACTAATCCTCTCAATATCAACCATCTTCCACCCAATAGCTTTCTTTCTCCACTTTAGGACTCTCAATGCCACATAAACCTGTATATCAGACAATTCTGCAGAAAGTATTACGGGAAAGGTTTCATTAGTACCCAAATACGCATACCTTAGGTGAGCAGGCAGAGATTTCAACTCCAATTTAGGTGCTTCTTCAATTGATGGTTTGGGTGGAGGCCCTAATTCATGATCCAATGACTCTACTCTACGTCTGTGTAATTCTATGGTTGCAGATTCAAACCAGTCACCATCTCTTGAGCTTCAGTATCTCACTCTACGTCATGTCCCACTAAAACTCTTTTTATGGGTACCTCGAGCGCAATGAGTTGCGATTGTACTGCGAGATCTACAACTGTAGTAGCGGACAACGCCTCATATATAGAAGGCAATTTCAAGGCACGATAGACATCAAATACTTCAACCTTATCGTGTGCCCTCATAGTCAACTGCCCAACTACTACATCAATCAGTGCTCGCCCCGTAGCAAAGAACGGACGCCCCAAAATGAATTGATCTTCCAGATCAGGCTCAAAGTTTTAGACCACAAAATCCTCAGGAAAGATCAACGAACCCACTTGTACTAACACATCCTCTACTACCCCTTCTGGACTAGCTATGGACCTATCTGCGAGTTGGAGAATGACAGTGGTTGGTTTTGGACTGCCCAACCCAAGTTTCTTATATAATGATGCAAGCATGAGATTAATAATCACATAACCCCCGGGCATGAACACTTTGCCCAATTATAATTTGCACCGTGAAACTACCAGGATCTTTTAACTTCTTGGGTAATATATTTTAATTTCTAGAGGTGCACTCCTCAGTAAGTGCTACTGTTTCATAGTCCGTGAGCCTCCTCTTGTTAGCCACTATCTCCTTCACATACTTAGCATACTTTGGAATTCCCTACAAAATGTCAACCAAAGGCAGGTTAATGTGAACCTGTTTAAGGAGAGAGAGAAACTTACCAAAGATTTCATCTTCATTCTGCTTTCGAAGCTTTTGTGGAAATGGAGGGGGTGGTTTCATTTGAGGAATAGACTTCTCAACATTGGAGTTCTTTACCATCTCTTATGCTTTATTTTCTTTGTTAACTACCTCAGTATCTCTCTTCTTAGGAGCTAGTTTCTCTAGTTGTAACCCACTTCTTGTACTCACCACATTCAGTTGCTTAGGGTTGGGTTCAGTCTCACTAGGAAAAGCTCTTTAAGGACACAAGTTTAGTTCATTATCCACTTGTGCAACTTATTTTTCCAAGCTCATTTGGGACATTTGAATGTTTCTTATGTTCTCATCTTGTTTATCTATCCTAGAATTTATCTTTGTACCAATTTCTGACATTAACTTTTGGAGTAATTCTTCATTAGTCATCCCACCTTTTGGTGCACTCAGATTTACGCCCTGGCAAGGATTTTTGTATTGTTGCCCCATTCATTGTGATCAGTATTGGTTAGACCCTTGTGCTTGGTTTTGATTTCGGTTTTGGTTTCCACCGCATGAGAAGTTCGGATTGGTTTCTCCAACTAGAGTTATAAGTATTACCATAATTTTGCTGATCTCCACCTCTTTGTGCATTCCCTGCAAAGTTTACAAAATCCAGATTTTTCTCACAAAGTTTAGTTTCATGTGCTAAACTACCACAGACTCCACACCAACTTGCTTCCTGTTGTACAACATTCACCGGTGCTTGATTTAGTGTCATTTGTTTGAAATGCATGGTTATGTTGTGGTTCATTCTATCTAATTTTGCATTTATTGCAGTAGCTTGATCCACATCTAAAATTCCTTCCGCTCTATGTGTTGTGGTTCTTGGCATTTCTCCTTCATAAACGGAGTTTCCTTCTGAGAGTCTATCTAGGAGATCAAATAGCTCCTCAAGGGTTTATGCTAGAGCTTGTCCATCTGCTACACTATTTAGAAGTACTTGTGCGGTATAATCCAAACCCTCAAAGAAAGTGTGAGCAAGTACCTCATTAGCTTTGTAGTGATGTGGACATGCATTTAACAATTGTTTGAATAGAGCCCATGCTTGGTACATATCCTCCACATTTTTCTGTTTGAAACTCAATATCTCACTTCTTAACCTTGCAATTTTTCCTTATGGAAAGAACCAACTCAAGAACTTCTTTGCTAGATAATCCCATATAGTAATGGAATTTGGTGTCTCTGAATCTAACCATTGTCTGGTGGCTCCTAACAGCGAGTGTGGAAACAATCTGAACCTCACATAGTTCGATGAAATGCCAGTCAGGATGTACGTATCCCTTATTTCCAAAAAATGTGGATTTGAGGATCCTCATGAGGGAGACCGGTGAATTGTCCCATCAAGTGGATGAGTTGCACCATATTCTGTTTTAGTTCAAATTTGCCACCCGGTGGTGGTTTCCTTATACTAGACGCCACAGTGGGTGTGAGTGGGACTGCCACATCACGGACTGGTCTTGCCGATATAACTGGGGGTGCCTCTTGTTCTTGATTATTCACGTTTTCCACTCTTTCACTATCCATATCTTCCTAAAGAACGAGTCCCAATTCATGTTGACGTCCTTGTTTTGCCAGCTTTCTTCATAGGCTTAAAGATCTTTCAGGTTCGTCATCGGGTTCGACAAGTAATCCTTTTCGAGCCAGACTTGATAATCAAGTGCCTGTAATTCACAAGAGCTGAGATCAAGTTATTAACACTTTAACAATCAAATTTTAGACTTAAGAAAATCAAATATTTATCAATTTCTAAGTCTCCGGCAGTGGCGCCAAAAGCTTGTTGCTCCCAAATATGCAGGCAAGTGTACGTGATCGCTCAAGTAATATAGCTTCTTTTAGAAATGAGTTTTCGTTCCCAAGGGACTTATGATCAACTTATACTTAATACTTAATTCCACAACTTGACAAAAGTAACCTTTTAAAAGAGTTTTATGGTTATTAATTACTACTACGGTATATGCAATAACTAAAAGTAACAAGTGTGAACGACTTCAAATTGATGTTTTAAACAAGTTAAAGACAATTCCAAGGTTGCAGCATGCGTTGGACTTCATGTATTGTATCTGAGGCAATGAACTAATTTCGGTTATCAATCTATTGATTTAGAGGGTTAATTATATGAGTAGGATCTCTCGACCTCTAGTCGCCTATCTAATTAGTTGTCTAACTACATCGCTAAGCAAGGACAGGCAGTCCTGATTGGCGAGCATAAATATTTCATCCTATTTCATAACCAAGCTAGTTGTTCTCCCGGGCGTCCCTCCTAAACAGAAATCAACTCAATGGAAGATCAAACTTTTTATATTCTTTGGTCTATATACCTTATCCTTTATCGATTTTCATAACAGACAAGAGATTTATTTCTATGGTGATCAAGCCTGAATACTAAGACAAGAATATAAAAGTAACTTATACAATAACCAAGAATTAATTCAAAAATACTTCAATATTCAACAATCAATCCGTGCTACAGCCCCAGAACAAGGGAGTTTAGCTACTCATACTCTTCAAATATTGCAAATATAATTGTTTATATGATTTCCAAAATTAAAGAATAGTTAGAAAATCGAAACCAATTACAAAAGTGGAATGTTGATCTTGCACACCAAAATAATGTCTAACCCCCTACAAAATATCCATATTTATAGAAGTTAGGAAAACTATAGTCTAAATCTAATTCATCAAGTTCTCCTTTTTAAATCAGTTTTCGCTGGGCACTTTGGAATAGGGCTGGGGCGCCACCTTCCATCGCGCAAGGTGAGATTCTCTGTAGTTTCAATAATGGCATGCCGCGCCAGGCAGTGCACCAAGCAAGCGCTTCAGTAGTATTGGCCTTGGCACTCCGTGCCAGCCAGTACGCCTGGCAATAGGTTCAGTAGTTCATGCCTTAGCTCCCCGCGCCAGGCAGTACGCCACACCTTGGTGCTTTCATCCTTAGTTTAATTTTGCACTTCCTTGCTTCTCCTTTCTTCGAAGTGACTCTAATTTCTTTGAAAGTCCCTGAAACAACTAATCATGTATTTTAGTGAACAATCATCACAAGCTAAACAAAATCAAGCTAATAGACTCAAGATTATTCTTTAATTTGATCTCATCATGGGCAAATATTGACAACTTTGGCATATAAATATGCCTAAGATCACTACTCCAAGCAACTGTAGTCGTTGTTTGTCCATCAAATTGCCCGAAAGATATTGATCAATGTGTTAATTGCCAAATGCAGCATGTCTGGGACAAGCCTGTACTCCTCGGAAACCTATACCATCAAACAAGCTCCGCATCATACTAGGCTGATATTTCATCAGGGACACAACTTTAGAGAAGAAAGATATTAGAAGTTTACCTCAACAATCCAGTCAATTAAGATAGTGTGCATGCTAGGATTGATGTCTTTTTTGTACTTTCGCCATGAAATTTGTGGAAGGCCTTTTCTTATCCTAGTACAATGATCAAAGATAACATTAAAACATGTTTAAAAACAAATGTTTGTAAAACTGAATGCTAGTAGCATCATCCAATTCAAAGAGCTCAATAAATTCAAAGAGATTTATACCTCAAAGGCTCTTAACAGGCCATTGTAGCACATAACTGTGGGTCAACAAGTACATATCTCTTGAATATATATGCTATTGGAATAAATTGTACTAAATAGATGTTATAGTTAAAATGAATTGCTAGAGCAAGGACTATTCTCTGCTGAAAAGATCAAAACCTACTGCTTTGATATGTTCTGAGATGTAGAGGGTGCTACACACCTTCTCAATGGAATCAACTACAGCCGATTCATGGTCATCTATGTATTCGACCTCCGTACGTCTCACTGCGTCCATACATTCATCCATGGAGACTAATATATATGAGTGAGATGGAGAAATGTCCATGCTGCAAGTGGCAGTAAGAGGAATGGCACTAATCTTAGGTACAACTGCATCACTTCGTTGAATAAAAATAGGTTTGCTGACTGGTTTGACAGAGGAGGATGCTGGCAGAACAAGTAGGAAACTACATTACTATTGCAAGTAGGAATGTTCTTCTTACAATCTTGGATGTACCTGGTGACTTCCAAAGTCAAAAATGATTCTAAGTTAGTCATAACTTCAGATACAAGAAACAATCTTTTTCAATTTACTCACATTGTAAAACAACTTATTAAACAGTAAAACAAACTGTGAAAACTTAAAATTATCAAAAGTTGCTTAACTTCTTCTGCTCATTTGTGTAATAAAATTAAGAACAATAATAAAATTATTTAAGGAGACAAAAAGCTAGAAAATTGGTCCATAGTAATGATATGCTAAACAATTCATGTTAAAACTCATACTAAAATAAACTGAGAGAGTAAAACTTAGGAGATCAGAAGCTCTTTTCAGCGTCTCTACTTATATCACATGCACTTAGATTTGTTTGTTTTGAAAACTCTAGCTTTGAGATAGGGAGATGTACTGCTAGGTGTACAATCTTCAATAATAGAGCTGACATCTAGACTAAAATTTTCCTTTCTTCTACATTGATTAACACATTTATAGAATTCAAACCTTTTTTAACCATGAGCTTTTATCTATCTTGGCTATGGAAATCCTAGTATGAGGGTTTGGATCAAGGATCCTAAGAGTATGTTCCGCACTTCTGGTGAAATTTTAACTCATCATGCCTTCTATTCTTATATATCTTTTAAGATTGGAGTCTTGGAGTGAAAGATAACCGGCCAACAAAACAAATAAGATCACCCCAGAAAATCGGATATTTGCTTTGGCACCATATATCCACTTCTGCTAATCACCTCAGGTGCAACATAAGGTGGGGTCTCTGTAGTGTGGAACAAGTGGAATTAGTGAAGGCTCCTATTAGCGTACTTCCTATGTGGTCCACTGGTTTTATGATTTTTGTGGCCATAAATTAATTCTCCTCCGTACTTCAAACAAGACCATGTATAGACATATCTTCCCTCACTTTGAAATACTAGAAGCATCATTCAGTGTGTTCATGATTATTGCTTTAACAATCTGGATTACCTTCTAAGATCGTGTTTTGGTCCCTTTGCTATCAAAATACACTGAACAACCAAGAGGGCTAAGTCTCGTCAACTGAATGTGTATTGGCTTAATAGTCACATGTATGTCTATAGCGTTGTCAGCAATAACAGAAACCATAAGACGGCAGGGGTCACTTGGATTACTCTTTCTGGCTACTTACTTTTTTGAGTTTGCTCCTTCTTCTATTTTCTAATCATCTGCCGGTTATATGAACCTAATGATGGGAGCAGTAGGTTATCTCATGAGGCAGAAGAAACACAATGTGATTATAGCCTTCTACATGTATCTTAATGATATGTTGTACTGCATTGCTGAATAATATACTACTATGCTAACTAGGTGTTTGTATATGTTTAGATCTCTACATTTCCTTTGACAGGAATGTGTATTATGTTTTGGATTTCTTAAATTCCAACGCATTGTCTTTGGCCAAATGAAGGCTGGAGGAAATGGTATCAGACTATCAATGTGTGGAAAGTTGCCTCTTCATCCTTCAAATTCTTAAAGATCTAATTTGGGAATATTTTTCTTCTAGAGACAAAAAAAACTTATAATATGGTGATGAGAATGGCAAAGTAAAATTTTTATTAGAGTTATTTAATGTATCACAAATACCATTTGTCCATTTGAAAAATAGAAAGCAAAAACTTTTCTTCAACCTAATACATAAGCATTAGAACTTTCTTCAAATGTTCAAAAATCAAAGTGGACAGATAAACAAAAAACAGGAATTGGGGGAAGATGTTTCAAATTTTCCATTCATAATATTTTTTAACCATTAAAAGAACACTTAACTCAAACATCATTTTAAACCCTCAAATCACTTCACTTGATTTTCTCAAACTGATTTTACCCAATATCTTCGATCATTTTTCATGAAATTCCAAGAATGAAAAACCCTCAAAAACATAAATCACAAAACCCACCTACATTTGCCACCTTCCATACACAAATTTACGCAAGAAACCCATAACCAACGTACAAAAGAGTAAATCATTGAATCAGTAACTAAAAAGCTCAAAGAAAAGAAAACCCTAGTACTCTCATTACCTTCATACAGCAAAAAAGTACACAATATAAAGCCATTTATACAAACAGAGAAAAAAAACTGAGTAATACTTACGAGTTTGGAGGAATGAGAAATCTAGTTACGAGCAGAGACAGTTATATGATTCGAGATACTAGAAAGTGCCGGTCATTTCTTGGTGGCTCCAGCATTCAATTTTCCGTGTGATTATTCTACAACCCCGATGAATTCACCGTCATTGCTTGTCTCTCCATCGCCGCCCTCGAAACAGAAGAAGAGGGTCATCATTCTTTTTTCCTTCTAAGAATTTTTCATCACCCTATTCTTCAAGAAGAAGAAGAAGAAGAATGTGAAGTCTCTGTGGGTGTAAAATGTGAAGATTATATATAAAAGCCATAAATAAATTATGCTTTTGGTAGGAACATAAACAAATTATTAAACTGATAGGGGGTCACTTGTTTGAATTGAACTAATCAGGTGAACACGTAGGCTAATATGCTTTGTTTTTTTTCTCGCTATTATCCAAGTTAAATTTGCTCTAATAATAAAGACAAATGCAAACAGAATGTATGTTAAAATGATCTTAAAATGTATATTTTAATTTATATAAGATATTTTCTTTGTAGTTCGTTTTTTTTTAAAACGGTACTTTTTTTTGTTTGACAAATATTTTCAATATTTAATGGTGCTATCAATATTTTACTCATGTTGAGTCTCACTTATTTAACAAAGAGTTCACAAAAATATATTGTTCTATTTAAAAATTTATTTATTTTTAAATTTTAGAACTTTGCAGAATCTTTTTATATTTCTTAATTAAATATCGTATTCAGTCAAATTACATCATATAAATTAGTAATTTATCATATGGTTCACATTGGAACTTTTGAAGCTTTCTATGAATATTTGATTTACATTCTTTTTATTAGGTACCTACTTATTCATATTTTGTAGAGCAGTAAATTAAACTAACAAATGGTTGTTGGCTCGTGGCTATATTTTGAGATTCTTTTTTCTCTTAAAAATAATAATTTCAAACGTGAAATTACACGTTTCTTTGTTCTTGGAATTAATTGGCTAAATACTTTTATCAATTGTTTCATAAAATGTCAGCTAAAAGAAAATAAGATGTTAAAACATTTACCGACATTAATTGATTGTCATTGGATCTAATGTCGTTATAGGCTTTAGGGACATTCATAAAGAGTTTTAATTGCCATTAAAAATAATATTTCGCGATAATTAAGTTATTGTCTTTAATTAGTTGTCGCTAAAGATCATTTTTGGTGTTGTGACAAAATAAAAATTATAAATAAAATAATAAATATATTTCTTGTAGAAAAAACACCTAAGAAATAAGAACCATCCATTTAGAGACTGTTTGACATTACTGTTAACAACTACTTATTTTTAGAAGAATTTTTTTTTAAATGACTTTTTTAAAAAGTGCTTTCCAAAAGAAAAAAAATTGTTTGGAAAATTCATTTGAAAAGTGTTTCTGATAAGCAAATCATGTTTGACTGATCTATTTAAAAGTCTTTTGAGAGTCAAATTACGAAAAAAGGGTAAGTATTAATGTACTTTTAATATTACGATTATTTTATAGAGAAACCTATTTTAAATATCTAATAGAAATGTTTTAATTAAAATTTTATATCAATTAAATTAAATTATATATATATTCAAATTTTCATTCAATATTATACATAAATAAATAAATAAATATAATATTAGCATGATGGCTTAAATATGATTCAAATATCAACAAAAATAAGTTTAAAAATCATTCCACAGATTAAACCACTATATACGAAAAATTCACCACAAAAATAAATAAAGTCCTTCATATTTATAATACTACAAAAATGTTGTTGTTACATTTATTTATGATTCTATAAAACTAAACATAAAATAATATATTAAAATAAAATAAAAAATAAAAAAATGATAATCAGTTGATTCTCTCTGCTTTGAAAAAGTAATAATTCAAATAATGTTGATCCAATTTAATTCGTAAAAGTATCGGTTTCAATTTATTTGTTTTATTATTTTTTTAGTTTATTTTATGGAGAATATCTTTTTTTTTCTAACCACTTGATTCTAACTTTCCACCTGCATGCTTTAAAACAACAAAATTGAAAAATATTTTGATATATTATTAGTACATTTTAGTTTAAAGATAATAAGAATCAATTTGTTTTCCTTTAAAATTTTAATAACTTCTCAAACAGTTTTAAATCAACTCGAAAATCAATGAAATACAAACTCTATCTTTAATCCCTACCATCAATCAACTTATAGCAATTCCTTTCAAGATTATACTCCTAGTCTAGAAAGCTAAACAAACTTTGCAAATAGCATAAGCTTTAATAGCAACAATGCGGTCCTCTGTATAGGAGTAGAATTGGTCTTTTTTTTTCTTAATTTTGTTCTCCAAAATCTAAAGTAGTTTGATTAAGGAATTAATCCAATCCTACTTGGATTTTTTATTATCTTATTTGCTTCGACCTCCACACATTTTCTCCTAATTTTTTTAACATTTATTTTCAGGAACATTGACATAAATATACAAATCACATCTTGGGCAACAGTCCTAGTGAACTGATTAAGACCTATTTGGTATATTATGATACCATTTTGGATCTCATCAAGGCTAATCTGGATCGAGCACAAATACGAATTCGTCTAATGAAGCACACATACACCAATATTTCATATTTATTTACTCAAGCGTTGTATTGGATAACTTGTTGATCAACAAAATACCTCACTTCAACTCACTGGTTCGGCTGACTTGGGTCAGGACTACTCTTTTAACTTTGAGGACAAGATTCTTTCACAGTACGAAGGTATAGTTGTGACCAGTATAGCTAATGTAGATGTCACGCCCCAAACTAGAGAAGGCGTGACTGGCACTCGACACCTTAAGCAATTGAGTTAGCCACAAAAACATACCAACTGAGTCAACTGAGGGCTTAGAAGGTCGGGCAGCATAACATCGAAAATACTATGACTGGACCCTTAAGGTCATAACCTTAATATCGGTAAGTCATATAGACGAAAATAGACAAGCCAAAGATAATAAGGTATTAGCTAGCCGACAAGGCTACAATGAAGATATACACACATACATACATATCTATACATGCCAAGCCTATGTAGCTAGAAACTAGAAGCTGCAGAAATAAACTCATAATATTGTGTCCACAATAGCCTCTATGAGTGGCATAAGCACTGGTCCGGACAAGGCCCCGATTATACCCAAACTGTACAATAAAAGTAACATCCTATGAAAGCTCCAGGAAGAAGTGGAGCTTACCAACTCACAGCTGAACCCCGAATCCTAGCAGAGGGGTCAATCAAAATCCCTACCTAGACCTGCACGCACGAAACAAAAATGTGTCCCCAGGCAACGGGACGTCAGTACGAATAAAAATGTACTGGTATGTAAGGCAGAAAATATAATAATAAATAGTTACTGTAAAAAGGGGAATAAAGATGTTATCTGAAACAGAAACTCTGGTAGCCGCCATGGCTGACATCAAACCTTATATAAATTAAATATGCATGGTATGCTTGCATAATCGTAAGTCGTGAATATATATATATATATATATATATATATATATATAGATGCAAAT